>CM025142.1:22222273-22247248 GCA_013467495.1 Gossypium gossypioides
AACACCTAAAATGAAGTTGAAGAAATAGCAACAAAGAAAAACTAGTTAGTGAATACTAAATATTATATACGGAAAATAAAGTACAAAAACAAAAATAAACATCAAACAAGCACCATCCCCAGCAATGGCGCCAAAAACTTGATCGGTTGTTTAACGTCACAATAATAATATGCAAGCGTACACTTTCGATGCAAGTATAGTAGACAAATGTCAGTCTGTCAGATATCGATCCCTCAGGGATGGTTTTCTTTTGTCTATTAATGTCGGTGTAATAAGTAGATAGAAATGAGATAAATTGTGAAGATAGTTGTCGGAGCAACAACTTGAAAATAATAAAATAAAATATGATAATGATAAACTAGGATCCCTAACATGAATCTTCAGTAGAATACTAAGTGCTCACAAGGTATAAAAGGATAGGTGATTGTTGAGGCAATAAATTTCAATGTATATCTTACCAAGCATCACTCCTCTATTTAATCTGAGACATAAACATGCACATTAACCCCACCTTCCAATGATGGCAATATGGCACTATTAAGAACAAGTGGACTAAATTCCTCTAATCCTTACTCAACTTCTGTTGTAATGCTTGTTGGCTCGAACTGTCACTGCACTTTCCAGTGTCACTGACTGCAATAACACTTCTGTGTTAAGAAACATTCAAACCCTAAGATTAAAAAATAAAAGCAAGATTGAATAAGATAACATTTAACCAAGAATTCATGTGTACTTCCATACAAACAAAAAATAGAGAGTAATCACCAGCATTTATGAAGAAATAAGAAAGAATTGAGTGGAGAATACTATTCCTAGACAACTCGAATGAATCTCTCTATTCCTTCTAGTCTCGCACTTAGGTCTCCTTTTTAGAAGCTAATCTGCATCAATTTTCACATTGGCTCACCCATGAGAGGATTAAGCTGCCATAGGCACAAGCTTTAAGGTAGGATAAAGAAGATGATGGTCAAGAAAAAGCTCTCTACTCCTATATTTTTCTTCTCACTTCAACCTTTTATGTCCTCCTCCAATAGTACAGGTGTCATTTCCTTAAAATTATTCTGTCCTTGTATGTACAGGTTGGTTATACCAGACTGGACAACTCACGCATTTTTAGTTCTTATCCGAATAGTTGTCAGGTGCGGCGACAATTCTGGATGCAATCTAGAATTAACTCATGCAACGACATTAATGCAAAAAGATAGCAAAATGAAGGATAAAATAGGCTCAGATTCACTGAGTTATAAAATGCAATTTACTAAACTAAAAATGCTAAAATATATGCTAAAGATAACTAAACGGGAACAATTTAACCAATAAGTAAGAAGGAAAATCTATGTTCTTTCTAGTGCTATCAGCGTCGTCTCTCATGAGATTCTTTGTAACCTAAAACAAGAAATAACTTATGTAGGTTCTTGAGAACTTAGTAAATCTCTATTACCTATTTCATTAAGCCGTAATGTCCTAAAAACATTGTACGTATTCTTTGGTCTATGTCTGTCTTAGGTGGGAACTTTATCATTCCTTATGGTACAATTCATACATAATCGACTAAAACTCCCTTATGAGATTACTAAATGCATCATTCATTACTTTAGCATCCTCTTATCCATATTGTGTCCTTACTCTTCTAATGTTCGCCATATATTTCATTCTGGCCATTTTCTCCTTATTGACCATTTCCTCTTTTCGTTTATACAAAGTCTGCCTCATCCTTAACATTAGGAACCTTTCTGAAATAGTTCATTAGATACCTTATTTTCCCTAGATCCTCACATCGTTTTTCCTTAATCGTGCCATGTTGAAGATACCGTATCTTTACTTTTCCTTCAAAGAATCATTTACTTAAACTTCATCGTGTTGGTATTCTATTAACAGAGTTTGCCACGAAGATTTCCTTTACCAGATGACCACGAAAGTCCTCATTTGACATAGACAACCATGGAAGCATCCTTACACAATAGATAGATAGCCACAGAGGTGTCCAACCACATACACAAGGTAGCCATAGAGGCGTTCATATAGATAGATAGCCACAAGGTGTCCAAACACATACACAAGATAGTCATAAAGTGTCCACTTTGACAAATTCTACCACAAGGCCACATTTGACAAATACAACCTCGAAGGCTCTCATAGAATAGAACCAGTCACAAAGGCATCCATTTTCACAAACTTCGCCACAAAGTCACATTCACAGAGTTGGCCACTAAGGCTCCATATAATAGATATCGCCGTAAAGACTCACGTATAACAGAGAATAGCCATAAAGGCTTCCACTTGTCAGAGAACAGCCACAAAGGCTTCCACATTTAGGTAAATAGAGTTTTTGATAATAAGGATTTGCCTAAACTCAATGTCTTAAGGCTTTCCCCTCATCGTCTGGTACTCGCCCAACCGTCCTTTATCTTATTTCCCCACATGAAGCCATAGTCCCAGACTAGGTCTTACACTATATGGTATTCTTGCCATGGCCATGTCCTTTCTTTATCAGAGTTCATGCTTACTATCCCAATAGACTCACAAGCAAGCAAATTTAACATGCAAACTTATGCAACTCATGCACAGGCTTACTCATGCAGAGACTTCATCATGATTTTAGGTGTGCTTATGCATGTACATAATTTTCCATAAAGTAGGGATTTATCATTTAACTCATGTTTTCTTGTATATTCATCTTTTTCATACTTTTCTTTCTATAGTAGAGGTGCATTGTCATTTAGGCATCAAGCCACACATGCAAGCTCATCAAATACACATTTTCACATAATCAACATACTACATTTGCATGCCTTTCATTCTCATTTCACATAATAGTCATTTAGGGTAGAAGAGATTCACATGCAAGCATACAAGTAGGAGTCAGTTTAGAGACTCACCTATTAGATTCCAAGTTAGCTTAAACATCAGATCCTTTTGCCTAGCCAAACATTGCAACCTCTTTTTTCCTTGACAAATAGAAACATTTCATTAGATCTCATCCGGGTAACCTTTATCATCACTTTTAACCCAAACGTAGCTTCATCTCTTTATGCATACTTAATGGTATGTGTTTTCAAAAACCAAAGTCAGGGAACTTACCTTAACAAGTGGTAGACTTCTCAACAACACTAGAGCTTTTAGACTTAGCTTCCAAATGGAGATGTTTCTCTCTATATTAAGCCACAGATTTAAAGAGGAAGGCAACTCTCTTTTAACATAACTTGAATTCTCTTTAACTTAATCCAAGTCTTTGTTGGAACTGAGCAAACATCACATCAGAACTAAGCTATTTAACCATTGTCTACCACTTTCTAGAAATTACTTAGCTATCTCGTTAGCCTTTAACTTTCTAGTTCTCGTTTAGTTAGTTCCAAACTAGCCTATCTCCTACATTGACTAGTACGAGATCACTTTAGTTACATTTATATTATATCATGCGCATATACCCATTCTTTTAGTTTATTTCTCTCATGGCTACTAATAAGATTTCACTCATCATCGTAATCTGACTGGGAACTCATGTCCACTCATTTATATCGAAGTTCACCCAATCTTATACAACCGAAAGAGTGCATTTGGCGGTTACTATCTTGCAATTCATACTTCACCTCATCCTTATTATGATTCCTTAACCTTTCCTACTACAGAGGGCCTTTCAAACAGAACATTCTTGGGCGAACACTACTTTCCCAATCATGTTCATTTACATCCATGCACATCATCACATGTATTTACTTACATGTTACTCTTTCTAAATCCATTACACTTGCATTTCTTAAAAGTTGACTTTTACTCATTTGGAGCATCTTATACACTATTCTGACTAGTGTTCCTTTTCTTTAGTTCAGAGTCCACCAGACCGGGTGCTCTTATAAAATAACTTACACTTAATCAAATCTTACGTTGAGCACCAAAACTAATTCCTTAAGCCTTATACACATACTCAGAACTTGCTCCTTGTTTCTTGCCTTTACGAACATAGTTCTATCACTGGAACTTTGTCAGGCCGGGTGTTACATACATCCTCCACTGAATCACTATTTTCAAGAGAATGTTTGCGTACTCTTAAAGTATAGGTTAAACCTTTGTAAATTATGGTTTATGAGATCATCTTTTAATCGATACGCCGAACTAATTTAAACTATATTTAACTGTCAGTGATACACTTGAAACTTTTATGTGGGTAACAACTCACTTTCGTTTTATATAAACCTGTTAACTTTTGTAAAGCTTCTACTGAAAGTTAGTTTTCAATTATATTTTATATTATATTGTGTATCCTTGATTTGATTGTTTTATCATTTAAAATCTTGGGTTAACACCCTCAATTCAATGAGTGTACGTCGAAACCTTAATAAAAGTAAGACCAAAGTTTAAACATGTGTCTGTGTAACACCTCAATCCGCCAGCGGAGGTTGGGGTGTTACACATTCCCAAACCACAACGATAAGCTCTTTTCTCTAAGATATTTCATCTCTTCAAACCCCTGTAGAGAAACACAAACATGATTAGTGGTTTCCGAATCAATGACCCAGTTGTCTATTGAATCCTCCACTAAACAATATTCTATCATAAAGAGTTCCATACCTTCAGCATTGGTGGCTAGGTACTTCTTCCACTCTCTACAATTTTCCTTGAAGTGTCATTTCTTACTACAAAAGAAGCATTTAGACTTAGATAAGTCTTTAGGCTTCCTAATTCTCTTCCTTTCCACATGTGGTAACCTAGAAACCTTACCTTGCATTTCGTAGCACGTTTTTCCTTCTCCTTTGAGGAAGAAGTGATAGCTATGTTTGCTTGTACTCTTGGGACAAACTGGTCGTCATTCAACATCAACTCATAGGATTGTAACTCCTTCATGAGTTCTACAAGCATCAGGTTTTTCTTACCAAGGTTTTATGCGGCTCGAAAGCCAACAAAATCCTTGGACAAGCTCTTAAACACCATCTCAATTTGAGTGTTGTAGTCCAGATTGGCCTCATTATTTGTGGCCTCGGAAAAGTATCCCATAAGAGTAATCATATGGTCTTTGACTAGAGTGTCGAGTTTTTGTTGGACATTTATCAAGTTAGTTATAGTAGACTGTCGAGCCAAGGCAGCTTGTCCTCCAAACATGTCATCTAGCTTATCCAGAATTGCTTTGGCAATCTTACAACTATCAAGTTGCTTATATAATATGTTGGTCACGCTTGCCAGCATATAGCAACGAGCTATCTCATCAGACTCCTCCCAGTATTTTCTAGCCTCAGCTTGAGTGGCTGGTGGCCACTTATTAAAAAGAATTGTTTTAAGTTTCTCACAGCTCAAGACAATCATCAGGTTCCTTTTCCATTCTTTATAGTTATTTTCGTTCAGTTTTTTTTCAATGAGTATGTTAAATAAGGGAGTTGGTGACATTTTCAAACTGAAAATAAAACATTCAAATATTAATATCTTTGTATTAAGAAAATGTTTGAAACCATTTTGCATCATTACAATATGCATTAAGATGATGCTTGTGTCTTACATTAAACCTTGAAAACATTTACACTCATTAAATCAAGCCACCATAGGGGGATCATGATCAACTAGTGAGAACATGGATTTCCATCCAATTAGTACTTGAACCTAATTCTTTAGGCATTCACACTTACTAATAATCGTGTAACGTTTGGCCATCATTCTAACTTAAGCATAGATCCTTGGGCAGTTACTTAACTAGATGTTCTTGAGTGTATAACCATCAACTCAACACCTATCACATCATGCACCACAAATGAGTCATCTTGGGACAATCTCACTGAGTAGCATGTTGTGACTAGTTTCCCTATTTGAAAAAAGAATTTCTTAATGTACTGCATGATAATACCTACCACAGAGGCCGGTCCAACTATCATACGATCATAAAAAAATATTCTTACTTTCCGAAAATCTCCTCAGTGAGATCTACATGACAACGTCTATCTTGGGGCAAGTCCGTTTCATGCCATCACAAGAGACCATTGATGAAGGTCGTAGGTCTTGTTTAGGGTCCTTCTCTCACACAATATTTTAAAAGCATGCAAGGTTTTTAATTTTTGGTTTCAATCATGAATGATCAATATATGCATGACATATATGCATGAACATACATTTGTAGTCATTTCTTCTCCGCTATTCTCGTACCATGAACTACTTCAAGTGTGGGTTCGAACCAATTGAACCAAAACATAAAACTAGAAAAGAAATTTCTTTTTGGGGTAAAAATAAAAATTCTCTCTTTTTAATGGAAGCTAGTAGAATTTTTATTCTGGAAAAATATATTTAATAGTTGATAACAAATTCTCTCTATTTTTCGCCAGAGTAACAATCTCTCAAAGTTATGTCAATAGCTCTACTGGTGCCATCTATTTATAGTGAGAGAAGATAGAACCCTCGTTGAATTGTAGGGGTTTATTTCAAATAGAAAAACAACTTCCTAATCCAACTAGGAGAAGGAGCGAGGCTAATAGGGTGTGCTTCCTTTCAAATGTATTATGATATGATTTTGGACCTCTCATTGTATTGGGACCAATTATATGTGCTTTCTAGATTTTTAACCCAACACTTTATAATTTAATCCAACCCAATACATATTTTTCTATTTTCCAATTAAACAATTTTCTTATCCTAATTTTACCCCCGATAAATTTATGATGATTTTACTAAGGTAAAATTTTCAAAAACTTATATTCAATATTTCACAACTCAACCTGTTCACTATGACCAAATGGTTTATTTTTATTTACATGCTTTAAAACTGCTCAAAAACATAAACTCATTCTTCCGATCATTTCTAAGTAATCCATATATATCTGCAAATGGATCATTTCACTTTTCCATTTCCATTTCCATTTTTATTTTTATTTTGAGAAACCCACATTTATTTCCAAATGATTCCATTTATCCATTTCGGAGAAAACCATAGTCATTTTTTAATGTTTTCCATATCTTTGTTTCTATTAATTCCATTCATTTTGATTCAAACACGTAATTCATTGTTGGTTTCAACGAGCTAGTAAAGGGAACAATTGAACAATGTTATTAGGGCTCAAATGATTTATAATTAAGTTTCAACTTTTTTCCTATTAATTATAAACTCATTTTTTCACAAATTCATTCTACTATAGTATTGTGACTGAGCTCTCCTTAATGACATACCATTACAATAGCAATTATTCAGTGCTCGTCCAATGACATTGTCATAAGTGTGTAACCTTTATAGTATATCCTTTATCTCCTTGGGATAATATTTGTTCTCCCAATATGATCCTATTGTATCTCATGGTAATCATTACATCTTCCTTAATGAAAAGTCAATCACTATCAAATAGTGATCAAGTCATCCACCACAAAGACGAATGACCCGCGGCCACATTTACTTTTCATCAAACATGTAATGCCTATGAGAGGATATCATTCACCCATGTCTCGGGCTATGAATTCTACTATTTTGAATCATGTTACATACTGTAGAAGTCATACACCCAACACAACAGCTTTTGGTTCCTTATCTATTCGAACTCAGGTTTTTACTTACATCAAAGTGAATGAGTCACGCATACATAGCCCGCCATCCACTTAAGGTTTAGGTATGCCACACTATGAACGTCACAAGAGAATAGATCCATAAATAGATTTAGGATCTATTCTACTTGGGTCTAATCTGATGTACTATCAATCTAGTCAGTCATATTTATGTCTCTATCTTCTGGGCGTCATCCACTCCGATGCCCAAGACAAATCATCTCCCCAATTGGACTTGATATACGGGCATATTAGTCTTTCAATTGGTTTGCTCATTTCTAATTAGACTAATGACATGTTTAGGTTCATCTACTAATTAACAAGTTATCTTTCTGTATTACGACCTGACCACGTAATACCGCTAAATGTTAGTTAAATAGTAGACAACCAATGAGCAACATTTGCTTCCATTTTTCTTTGAGTGCAAAAACCATGTTAGGACAATATACAAAGTATTAATGTAATTCATGAATAGTTTTATTAACCAATTTGTTTGCAAAATTACAAGTATACTTAGACGAAAATACTACACTTAGGGCACCAGATCCAACAATTTTCAATATATATATATTTATGCTTAGCTTAATAAGTAAACGAAATTAGAAAGATATTGATCATGCACATGTTTGATAGGTATGTATATCCTTTCCTCCTTGATACGTATGAGGTATGTTAAATAAGTATGTGTATAATAGACTATTCGATATATTTAAGATATGTTTAATGGATAACTATATACTTGTTATGTGATATTTGATCTTATTGCTATCTTTGTTGGATAGAAGTTTTGTGATACAATAGAATAATATTGATGTCAAACATTGTTTAAGGTACATATGAATATAACTATTCAATCTCAATTGTGACACGTCAGAATATGTATATACTTGAGATTGCGATATCTTATGATGATAATGTTAAGTTATTTGATTATAATATGTTTTGAATGAAATATTGATATAGAAAAAATTACATATTAACAGTGTTGGATAGAGTTATGGTTATAGTTGGCATGCCATATGGTCTATTTGATAGGTGGGAGATCTAGTGCTAAATGTGTGTTATATTTATCCAACACTTAAAGTGTGTTATATTGCTATAGTTCTGTAATTCACTAAGGGTCAAGAACATATTGCCAACTCAATTCCTTGAGGGTACGAGCGTATTCTGGTGTGGTTGGTGGGATTGGTGCATTTATGCCCAACTAGCACTACAGTGCGTATTCTAGTGTGTAGGTCGATAGATCTGTGTATCCATCCGCAAATCCAAGTCAGTTGATATGGGCCATAATAATAATGATAATGAAATGGATATGAATTAAAAATGGCATTTGATCATGTTATAAGCTTCACTATTGTGGTTGAATCATGTTATAGAAAACAAGATGCTAATTTCATAAGGATATGTCGATATTGTAGATATCAATTGTGTAAATTGAACACCCCGAGGGTGCTTATTAATGGATTGTTACGAAAACCTAATTATTAATGTTGTTGATGTAAAATGTAGTTAAATGCTATAATGTTTTATGCATATATAAGTGTTTCTTAATTACATTACATTATTTATCTATTAATTTCAAATTATGTTAGCACCACTGATTATAGATTACTCAACGTATGGTTTGTTTATCTCCATGCGCAAGTTTCGCACAGGCTCAATAGATTAAATTCAAAAGCATCCAAGACTTAGCAACTCAGCTAAAACAAAGTTTGTACAAATTCTGTATGTTTATAGTTTATGGCATGTACCTAGGTTGACTCGTGTGATTTAATCTTATTTTGAAGGTTTTCGGTATGTTTTGGTATGTGGTCCTATGAAGTTTTATGAAACCAATTTCAATGCTTGATTTTGTAAGTTAAAATGATTGTTTATAAGCTTCCTCTTATATGATTAACTTTGTTAATGTAATGCCTCAACTCGATTCGATTCGACAGATCCGGATCTTGAGTGTTACAACACACAAACTGACTTTTTCTTGACCTGCTTATGCCTGTTTAACAACTCGATTGAGAATAATCTTTAAACTAAGTCTCATTTGATTGCATTGGACTTTACAATATAAGGACTTACAAGTGAATATCATAACATAATTACATAATTCTATAAATTTTGCCTCTACATGATATTACTGACCACAACTGTTCAATCCATGTCTTTGGCATACATTACAAGGACTTACAAACGAATCGATGGACTTATTCACAATACTCCCATTAGACTCGATCACACCAAACCAAACTTGTTTTATATGTATAATAGCCTATCTTATCATTCCTTTGTAGTAACCCTAGCACCATCCCTTCTGGCATAGTCTCACGGCAGCGTACCTATGATAAGAAACACGGAGGTAAGTTCATGAGAACTTAATGAGTAAACCCTCCATTATATGACTCATATTCATGAACTCCATTATCTATCTCCTTGTTCTTATCCTTAGCTTAGGCAAATATGGCGTTAAGCTCCATCCTTTCCATAGATCGCTAAAAAAGCTTCCTGTAACACCCCTAACCCGTCTCTGTTACCGAATTAGGGTTACAGAGTGTTACCAAGCAAACAGGACATTTCACAACATTTTAGAATAATTTTTCAAATAATTTATAAACATACAATAAATAGTTCAATTCATGGTACAAATACTCTTGTAGGCCTTAAATCAGGCTTACATAGTTTAGGAACAATCCGGGGTTAAATCGAAACAAAACAAAAATTTCAGAAAAAACTTGAAAATTTGCAAAACAGGGGTCACTTGGCCGTGTGGCTAGGCCATGTGACATAGCCTGGACCATGTGAACATTTGCAGTTAGGACACACGATCGTGTCCCATCCCGTGTGTTTACCTGTGTGAGTATTCAAAATAGGGTCATACGGCTGTGTCGTAGGTCATGTGTCAGATCATGTGTATTTGAAGTTGGGTCACACGACCATGTCGTACACTGTGTGCCAGACTGTGCTAGACATTGACTTGGGTCACACGATTGTGTCATTGCCCATGTGCCAGGCCATGTGGATCTTGCACCTAATTTCGAAATGGCACACGGTCGTGTGAAACTATTGTTACCCCTAAAACAAGCCAAAACAAGTCCGAATCTTGCATACCAAGACATCCTACTTCCATAAGTCTATACATACCAAAACCACATAATATCATACTCAAGATATACCATTTCAATACACCTACAAAACCTAACCAATGTGACATTCAAAGACACCACATTTAATAGTCATTCAAACCAACAAATCAACCATAATAAACACATAGAATTCATACATTTTTAATTAGACCATTTCACAAAATATGCCATTTAACATAACATTTACATAAAGACAACAAAAGACCTATATACATGCCACATTCCAAAAGAAATGCAAAGCTACCAAAATGGTTGGATAGTGTAAGCTCAGTCAATCCGTCCGATCAGTCTGCAACTTCGATAACTACAAAAGAACATCATAAAATAAATAAGCTAATCAAGCTTAGTAAGTTCATAGTTTAAATCATCCAGTTAAACTTACCTTCATTGACATCAAAAATATAAAGAGGAAACATACAATTTCCTGATAACCAAATACACATTCAAAACACACATTATTTCTTCATCACATAACAACATATATCATGATAATCCTCATCTCAAATAACATATCAATTCTTTACACAACAATTGATCAGTATAATTGTACTCATATATAAACAAATAACTTTAAACATCTTGAATAAGCATCAACATTTAAATCCATAAGTCAATTGTACCTTCCATTAACATTTAGCCCAATGAACTAAGTAACTCGACTCGGATAACCGGGTAACTACACCACACTAGAGGCATCAAAAATTCATAGCAGACTAAAGTGCAAACAGAGGCATGAATATGCTATCAGATCCAATGAAGTGCAAACAGAGGCACAAATGTGCGATCAAAGGCATCGAAGTACAAATAGAGGCACCGAAGTGAAAACCTCATACAAGCGTATACTAACCCTATTAACATGCCAATCATATCCTATGCGATTACTAAGTTTGACTAGGCAGTAACCAAGGTTTCATTTCTTTTATATCAATTCAATTCAGAGGCACTTCATCAATTTCATACACATACGTTATTTCCATTATAAACATATTCATAATATGAAATCATTAAAATACTACTAACATTCGTATATTTCCATACGTACTCATTTGTATACTACTAACAATTTAAAATTTATTTTTACGTTGAAATACTATGATTTTACCTACGATTACTTCTGATTGCAAAGTAGGGACTACTCCACAATTTTCCCCTTTCCTCGGTTATTATCTTTTTAATTGAAGTCATAATCTATACAATAATTAAATAAATCTATTAAATTCACATACATTCCACATTCAATTCAAAGCATATGACCCTTAACTTTTTCTTATTCACTCATTTTCCCTCAAATTTTACATTTATCACAATTTAGTCCTTAAATCCAAAATCTCCAAATTAACAAAATTTAACAATTTCCCTAAGGTAACCAAACTTTCTATTATACAAGGGCAATCCACAATTATACACAATTTAAACAAATTCCATATAACTCTAATTATTTTTAACAATTACTCCATTAACTAAAACTATCAAAATCACTTAATAAACTAATTCTCACTATCAACTAACACTTCCATTTAATCAATTAACATCATGAATCACAAGAATTCATTGATGGTAAAATCTAAAATTCATAATAGTTTCAAAAACGAAGGTACGGGTTAGCTGGACTTAGTTGTAACAATATCAAAAACATAGAAATTACAAGAAATACGCTAAAAATTCATACCATGCATGCACCAAATTGTTTGGCCGAACCTCAAACACCAAAAAATGGTGTTCTTCCTTACAAATATCGACAACTAAGCTTCTTGCAAGATGATGACATTATTGTTTTATTTAATTATAGTTTTAATTTATAAATTATAATATTACCCTTTAATATATCATTCAATTAAGCCAAACTTAAACCTATTATCGTCTAATTACTAATTAAGGCCACCAAATTAAAGTTCTAAAGCTATTGAACCTAAGTTACTAATAGCAACCAACTTTCTCAACGTTTACAATTTAATCCTTTTTACTTAATTAACTATCCAAACATAAAAATTTCTTAACCAAATTTTACTACGACCCTAATATAGCTCTATAAACATTAATTACTTAATAAACACGACCTCTCATATCGAAATTGTGGTCCCAAAACTACTATTTTCGATAATACTAAAAACAGGATATTACAACTCTATTTCATAGATTGCCACAAAGGCTTCCATTTTAGATACTCCACAAAGACTTTCATTTTTTGATGTTTTTACTATAAGGATTCGCCTAGACTCACATTACGTGAAGTTTTCCCCTCATCATTCGGGGTCACGCAAAAACCCTATTTGGTCATAACATTGCCATAACCCACCAGTTATGTCCTTACACGATATGGTATTTCCATATGACACCATAGCCCACCAGCTATGGTCTTACATGATATGGTGCCATGGACTTTTCTTTTCAAGGAATCGTGTTTAAAGTCCCGACAGACTCCTTCAAACAACTCTATGGCGACAGAAACAAATTCATCATACATATTGACTTATTCATAATAGACACATTCCATAGCATATTTTCAAGACACATATACACATATGTTTCAATTATTCATAGACAATCATTCCTTAGCCTAAAAATTCATATCACGTACTTAGACCAGTCAAATCTCATACGCTCCATACATACAAGGTCTATCAAACACTCATTTTACATCATGACCGTCAACTCATACTCATCTAGTTTCCATTTCATGTGTCAGTCACTTTTCACAGAAGTTTCTAGAACACTTAACATACATGCAAGAGTCTGCTTAGGAACTCATCTGAATGAGATGTTTAGTAGCTTAAACTCCAGGTCTAAGATCCTCTTAGGAACTACAGTAACCGCTACCTTGTAGAATAGAAAAACATCATTAAGATCCATTTAGGCAACCTTAAATCTCATCTTAATCTAGAAAATCCCACCTAGCCTTATTTTACCAAACACTCTTATAGATCTACGTTTTCTTAACTATCAGAGTCATAAATCTTACCTTGATGTGCAAAAATCACTGATCAAACTCAAGAGTTCTATCCTAGCATAATGAAATCCCATTCATGTTCTTCTAACCTCAAAGTAGTAAAATTTTGAATAAAGAATAAGGGTTTTCTTATCTTATCCAAACTATCGACCAACGCAATCTATGGCCCTATTGAAACTTGACAAGTTTTAACTTTTTACTGTATTGTCTTATCAAAGTCTACAACTCCTAAGAAACTGAATTGACTGCTTTCCCTTTCCTTTTAACTATCAAGGTTCATGTTTGGTTAGTTCTTAACCAGCTTACCATGTAACTTAACCTATACAGTACCACAGAAAAAGGTGCGTTACCCCTAACGTGGACTCATACCTTCAGTACTAGTTGGTTCGATCCCATCTTTTTTCTAACAAGTCATAGTAATCTGTCATGAAGCTCTCATCATTAAGAACACACGACTGAGTCTACCCACACTATACGCCAAACAGAACACTTGGATGATCACCATTCCACCAATCAATAAGGCTCAAAAACTACACCAGACCTCTATATGCCTTACTTCCATTAACAGTACTCGAACATTAGGACTTCGTCGAGCAGGATATTACAATTCTCTCTCACTTATGAAATTTCATCCCTAAAAATTTTCATTTTCCCCAAGAATCTCATTTACAGAGATGAATTGGGTTGTCTTAGCCAACACAAATCAGCACTGGTACAAATTTCCTTACACGTGCTTTAACCTTTTCTTTCTTATTGGCATACTCCCAAAAGTCAAAAGAAAATATATCATCATATTAACTCTTTGATCCAAAAATTAGATTTCTAGCAATTAACACTCGAGTACGGACACCTTAGGCTCACCCCCTTTTAACAAATGTCAAGCTCACATTGGAGAATTTAACAGTTTTCATAGAGTGCCTACTTAAGCACGTTTACCTCTTTAAAACAAAAATTTTGAACTTTCATCTACACCTTTGTTAAACCTCCTAGATTTCTTTCTCAGCTTTCTTAACTTTTTCCTCTGCCTTCCTTTTCTCTGATTTTCAAAATCCCTAAGGTAAATCCTTTTTGCTCTCATTCCTTTTTCTTTTTCCTATTTTCATACGAGACGTCCAACATAAGCATTCGTGGTAGGGGTTGCACCCAAAGTAGCCAAAATGTAACTTACCAAACCCCTCTGACCTTTGGACCATTAAAACCAGAAGATTCTCCTTCCTAGGCTTCCACTCCTAAGTTTGACAGTAGCACAACACAAGAACAGGTAGCCTGATTCCTGATAGCCTGAGGCTTCTGTCGTCTGAACTTCACTTATAACATTGAAATACCAGTGAGGTTCCATTTGAACAATAACTCTCAAGGTTTCATCTTCCCCCTTATTCTGTTAGAGGCTGGTTTTAATCTGCCTCTACACCTATTTTTCTGTTCCGTACTGTCAAATTACGGCATTGCCCTAGGGTAGCTATTAGCCTTCTCCTGGTGGACCGTTATTGCATATTTCTTAGATTGTTGCAATCAAATCGAGCCTCTACTCTTGGGAGTTTTTTAATATTTTTACCAAATGTAAATTAGGAGACAAGGGGTTGGCATCGATTCTACCCACTTTAATTTTCGTCCAGGTTTTCTCCCTATCATTCAAAATAGCCTCTCCAATTTGTACTAGAAAAAGGGGAAATTTATACGAGTCACTTGTAAACTTGAGAATGAGTTCGGCTTTCCCATATGCTGGTCACTTACCACAAAATTTGTTTGTTCACATAGTCATTCTTTAGACTCAAAGGCTGCTAACAAGCAATTCAAGCATCTAAGTAGGGAACGAACTCTTAAGTTAGTAGAATTGGTTACTGTCAAAATTTTTTTCCAATACTGTTTATCAAATGAAAGCCCCAATGGTCGTTGGAAAACTGAGCGCATCATTTGGCTAGACAATTACAACATTCCCTCAGCCTTGGATGCTTGGCCTCATAATGGCAATACTATCTTAGCACAGATTTTAATCAGGTGCATAGGAGAGCCCCCATTTTACTTTTATGAGTTCTATGGGATACATTCTCGAAATTGGCTTATCACTACTCGTGCTCATCCTCTTACTTATTCTTCTTCAAGTAAAGCTACCTCTCACATTGATGGTGCAAGGGTTATTTCCAAGTCTCTTACTCCGCTCAACCCAAAGTCAGGCATAGACATCAGAGCCATTTTAGGTACATCTCGTGATAAGAAAGGAGCTTTAACTACTTTTACTATAAAGCCTAATACTAAGAAATATCAAAAAAGGCCGAAGGAAGGTGAAAACAATTGGATTACTAAAGAGGAAGAGTCCCCACAACCTAAGTGGCGTAGACTTTAGAAAGAACTTCCAAGTCCAAAGGTTCCTTTATTACTAGTTGTGCTAATAGTCTCAGCCTTCACCCTTTGGGTGGTAAACATTGAAGCCAAGCGAATCCATGGGAATACTTTTGATCTTGTCAAAGTCCACCATGCTGAGGTTTAGCGGACCTGTAGCCACTTCGGCGTGCAAAATCAAGTTCGTCCTCTATTTAGGTAAGGCTTCGACAAGATTCCGGTGAATATCTTCATGGTACTTCTTAAAGATTTTATCATGATGACAAGCTGGTAGTCGATGGAGGCTTGATAGCTATCCTCCAAAGTCTTAAACTTCCTCTCGGAAGTGAAATTTTCATTCATCAAGGAAGCAACCTCCTCCTTTAATCATACAATTTCAACTTGCGCTTCCTTGTATCTTTCCGCCATAACTGAGAGTTGTGTATCCTCGTCAACTTTGGTATCTCTGGCATTAGCCTCTTGATATCTCTGGCATAGCTCAGCCAAGTAGTCCTCACCAGCTTTCATTGCCTTTTCTAATACGAAAAGCTTGTTTCTGTAACATTGACTAGCATTTTTGTAAGCCCTACCCCAGAGGCTTTGCTCGACAGAAACTATCTCAGAGGCTTGAGCAATGATGGCGAAGGGATCTTTGTCAAAAACTAAGTTGAGATACGAAGAGAAGGCTTCCCTTAATTGTGGGCGTAATAGGCGCAATTGTTGCTAAGAAAAGAATGTTTCCAGGATTAGAGGTCGGCACGGACTTTAGGATAGCGCGCCATGGGAAAAGGCAACCTGCCCCAGTAGAGGCAGCAATAGGAGTGTGAGGGGAGGGCGTTGATGGTGTACCTTTAAGAGTCACCTCTACAAGACCTTAAGACAGAGAAGGGTTAGAAGGCATAGGAGATTTAGGGCATTGAATGGACTCCCCTAGAACTAATAGAACTTCAGGCATAGCAAAGACCAATGGGACAGGGACAACTAAGGTCAAAGGCATTCTACCATAATTATGTCTTACAAGAGGAATGTACCCACTATTTTCTAATTCCTGGGTACTCTCGTCTACCCTAATTCTTTTCTGGGAGTTCTATGCCACTAGCTTTTTGGGCGGAGCAGTAGTAGCTCTTACAGAACTATGAGTTCCCTTAACTAGAGAAGAGATGTCCATTCCCTGAGAACTGGAAAAAGAAAGATACCCTACATCATCAATGTGAGATTTAGCCAAATGAGATGAAGATGAAGTAGAATCAGAAACAACATTAGTGAT
Source organism: Gossypium gossypioides (assembly GCA_013467495.1). Lineage (NCBI taxonomy): Eukaryota > Viridiplantae > Streptophyta > Magnoliopsida > Malvales > Malvaceae > Gossypium > Gossypium gossypioides. The sequence continues at coordinate 22,239,447 of CM025142.1, forward strand.
AATGTTCCAGTTTCGGGGCGATAAGCCACAAAAATGGTAGAAATAGAAAGGCAGTTCTCTTCTGCGCCCTAGCAAACTCATAGCTAACTCGTCATTGGAATTGTAAGGCCAAGCTTCATAAGCTGAGAACACTTTCTGACCATTTAACTCTATGTCAGACTCAATCCCTTGAAAGTCGTTTGGGCTAAGCTCTTAGAGGCAGTATTTGAACATGTTCCTCAACGAAACTAGCTCTATTAAATTAAGCACTCACCCATTTTTCAGTCATTCAGTTTGAAACTCAACAAGATCAAAATCAACTAGCTAACATTGTTTACAAGTAATCTTCTTGGGAAGACACCACTTGGTGGGAAAACTAAAGTCGAACCCAGAATTACTGATAATAAATTCTTCACCTAGAGAGGCTGATGAGGGGATTCCTTTACCACATTAAAGTTAAAAATTTAGTTCATAAGTAGGGTCGTCTCTCACCAAGGTAAGTATTCTGATCCTTCATGTGAATTCTAGTAAACAGTAAGTCTGTTTCCATGCATGGAAACGAGGCTTGCATAGTGTTATATGGGTTTAAATAAAGATAAAAAAAGGTAATTGAACATGTTATTAATAGTAATCTCCTATTTTATAAGCAGTGGTCGCTGCAATATTTGAAGAATATCTTAAATCTGAAGCATGAGTTGTTGTTTGAAGGTTTCAGGTAAGAGTCTCATGAAACTCTACATAGACTCCTGCATGTATCACACGAATGTTTGCATTTTTGTATGTTGTTTTATTTTATGGTGATTGTTCTATACTACAAGAAAGACGAATGATTGATGATAAAACATATGACGTTTCATGATGCTACGCCTCTATTATAAAAGGAATGTATTCGATGAAAGCATAAATAAAGATATGCAACTACGAGATTCTTCTGATATGAAAAGTATGTGCATGCATGAGTATGCTTGAAGCACAACTATCTTTGCATAATGAGTCTGAGTTGCATGTCTAGAAATGCAAATGCATCTGCATCTTGAAGTCTATTGCAATGAGTCAGCCAAGCATGATTCTTCATGTTGAGTCTGCTTGCATATGGGGAAATGATGACCATATAGTGTAAGACTTAGTCTGGGACTATGGCATCAAGTGGGGAAATAGATAAAGGACGGTTGGGAGTATCAGGCGATGAGGGGCAAACCTGAAGACATTGAGTTTAGGCAAATCCCTATCACTAAAAATGCCATTTACCTATATGTGGAACCCTTGGTGGTTGTTCTCTATTAAATAGGAGCCCTTGTGACTGTTTTTGATAAAGTGCCTTAGTGGCTAACTCTTGTAACAACCTGTTTTTAGTTAAATCAAAATAATGGTTTCGAGACCACAAATCTGACGAGTAAATCTTTATTTTATTATTATTTTAGTGTTTATGGGATGCTAGTAAGGTCGTATTAAAATTTTGTTAAGAAATTTTTGATGTTTGCATGGTTAATTAAGTAAAAAGAACTAAATCATAAAAGGTGCAAAAATAGAGTTCTATTAATTAAAAGAGTCAAATGGATATGAAAGTTTTCAGTGGATGGATTTAAATGATAATTATACCATTGGTATTGTTAGTGGACAAGGATGGGCATGAATTTGGTAATTTTTAAAGTTTTTAAATAAGATTAATTAGGAATTTAATAATTAAGTTAAAGTAAATAACATAAAACAAATGTATAATCTTATTTAGTTCATGTTTCCACCAAAATTAAAAGAAAGAAAAACCATAGTTAGGGTTTAGAGTTTTGGCAACTTCAAAGGTGTGCATGTAAGTGTTTCTAAGCCCCGTTTTTAATGATTTTTATGTTTTTGAAGTAGTTTTGGCTTAATCTAGTGAGCCCGGGGATTAATTTGTAAAAATATTAAAGATTGAGGGTATTGCCATGGATGATTTTGTGTGATTCTTAATGTTAAATGGAATATTATGAATCCTTGTTAAATAAACAAATTTTGTAAATTGATTTTTGATGAAAATTGTATTTAGGGACTTATTTGTAAAAAGGGTAAAAGTTCATGGTAAATTTATTGAATGATAGTTTGTATGGATTGATTTAAGTCCCTAAAAAATTCGGCTAGCTTAAGAAGGGGATTAAAATGTTTAAATTTCAATTTATGAGCTTAAGGACTAAATTGTGAAAAGTTAAAATGTTAAGGGTAAAATAGTAATTTGTAAAAAAAGAAATGTGGACTAAATTAAATGTTTGGGATATTAAATGGATTAAATTTGTCTATTTAGATCACGATAGATCGCGTATGGATTTAGATCGAGGAAAAGCTAAAGCCTCGAATTAGTCAATTTCGTTTCTACACCTTAATCGTCGAGGTAAGTTCGTAAGTGCGAATTACTATATTCATGTTATTCAATTGTATGTTATTATGTAATTATAATGCTAATAATCAATGCATATCCAAAGAAACGCCATGAAGATTATCGTGTCCCGGTTGAACCTTAGGAATTCGTAGGATACATATGGCATGTCATTAAGGATTTCATGTTTCAGGTGTTGGTCTTGAATGTCCTATCGATGGCTGAGGTCCTGTATTTGTTACGAATACTCCACAGCTCGTGTGAGCAACATCGTGTAGCTTACATTCTGATCCATAGCTCGTGTGAGCGATGATGTAAAGGAAAGGTTATGGTTATATGTTTAAGCACACTTCGTGTGAGCGATGATGTAAAGGAAAAGTTATGGTTATATGTTTAAGCACACTTCATGTGAGCTTTCTTGAGTATCCAATGATATTCTAGTTGGTTCAACGGGAAAGAAAAGAGGTTGAAATGGTAAGTTTTCATATGGTAATGTGCATATATTCATGGAAAGGTTAAATGATTCAAATGATATATGTTCATATGGAAATGAATCATCACATGTTTAATTCAAGTGAATTATGTATAAATGCACTAGCTTATGCCAAACTTGTGGTTGGATTACATTATGTTGTTAATTGTTGTTATGCAATGAAATGGTAAGTTATATTTCATGTTCTATGAACTTACTAAGCATTTTGTGCTTACGTAGTTTCTTTCCTATGTTTTATAGATAATCGAAAGCTCGATCGATTTGGAAGCTCGTCAGAGATCTATAACAATATCCAGCATAAATATTGGTAGTTTTTGAATATTTTGGCCAAGGTTATAATGGCATGTATAGGTGGACTTGTAATGGTATTTAGTTGAATGTTAGTTGATGGCTTTGGCATGTATAAGTGGTTTTGGTTGATGTCTTTTGATGCTTTCCAAATTATGTTATTATAGCTATCTTTTGATGCATGTTTTGGAGCGGCTTAATTGGTATGTTTTGAAGTAGTTTGAATATGGCCAATTTGTGACATGTTTGATAAGTTTTTGAAGCTAGTACCGGATGAATGAAAAGTAGGAAAGTATGCATGTTTAGGCAAGTTTTAATGTTTGCATTTGAGGTGCCTTGAATAGCATATTGGTTGATTGATTTAGGGCTATTGAATTGGTCATTATATGCATGTTTTAGTAAGATTTTGATGCCTTGATTATGTTTACAAAAGGCCTAAAGGTTTATGCATGATTTGGTGTTAGAAATGGCTTGATTTTGGGCAAATTTTTGTCCACGCGACCTGAGACATGAGCGTGTGACTTAGTCGTGTGTGACATATGACCTGGCGACACGGCCGTGTGTCCCCTGTAGGTTCCATTGCATGCAAGTCAGTCAATTATAAGGCCTGGCACACAGGCGTGTGGGGATATTTCGAGAGTTACATGGCTTGGCACACGGGTGTGTGACACAGCCGTGTGACCCTACTCAGAGAGTTACACGGGTGAGGACAAGGGCTGGGACACGGCCGTGTGTCCCTAATTCAAATGTTACACGAGCGTATGTTTTAGCCGTGTAAGGCACAAAGCCTAGCCACACAGCCGTGTGACCCTTGCAGTCAAATTTTCTAACTTTTTCTTAAACTTTCCAAATGTTCCCAATTTAGTCCTAATTCATTTTTAAGGTAATTTTAGGGCCTCGAAGTCTCGATTTAATGACATGTATGTGAATGGTTGTTTTATATTATATTTATAATAATGTATGAAATGAATGTTTAAATGTTTCGTTTGTACGATAATGCTCTGTAATCCTAATCCAGCGACGGATACGAGTTAAGGGTGTTACAACTCTATTGTATAAGAGCCCTTGAGGTTGATTCTATTCTATGGAAGCCCCTTGTGGCTGAATATGTTAAATGCGCCTTTATGGTGAGAATTTGTTTTATGGAGCCTTCGTAGCTATTTCTGTTAAAAGACATCTTCGCAGCGAATGTTATGAAAGATGCCCTTGTGATAAATCTGTAAAGGACGCCTCTATTTCTATCATTTTTTATGGAAGCCTTTATGGTCATCTAGTGTTTATATACGTCGTTGTGGTTATCTATGTCAAGGGAAGGTTCTTTGGAGTTCTCATCAATGAAGTTTGCCTTTATGGCGCAGTCTGTAGAATGGACTTTGCAGTAAAGTTTCGAAGACAACGTTGATTGGGCAAACTCCGAGGATGAAAGTTGAGACGTGAATACATGTAAGAAAGGGATAGTCTCACTAAGTTCTGTCGAACTTACTCCTACGTGTTTTATGTTTCAGGTATGAAGGATGCCGTGAGGGATGACGTCAGGGTTGCGCCGAGGAAATGGCGAAGTAGGGCACCTATTATAAAGAGCAAAAACACGCGGGTATGGTTGAGTTTTAGGAGTCATGTAATTAAATTAAGGAAGTTATTATGTGAATCCCTGTTGTACATATAGAATGGGTTAATTACGTAATAGTAGTTAAGGTCATAGCCTCAAACAATTTGAAAAGAGTTATATCCTTTTGTAAGACTCCGCCTATTGTAAGGGCGTGTTAAGTATTTGTAAGAGTTGGTTTAATTAGACTTAAGTCAATTTGTATTAAATAAAAGAAGAGGCATTATTCATCATGAAAAGTGTTAGTAAATGCCAAACAGTATGAGTCTAAAATATTAGTAATAACACCCAAGATTCAGATCTGGTCTATAGGATCGGGTTGAGGGCGTTACGCATTGATAACTGCAAGGGCTTTCCATACTCACCATTTCTTTCTTCAGGGTCTGCCATAAAGGCGTTCCCTTTAGATGATAGCCGCAAGGGCTTTCCATTAGAATGTGCCATGGAGGCCTCCCTTTCCATAACTCGCCACAAAGGCTTCCATTTCATATATTATCACAAAGGCTTTCATTTCAGATACACCACAAAGGTTTCCATTTCAGATACTCCACAAAGACTTCCATTTTCTGACATGTTTATGATAGGGATCCGCCTACACTCACATTATGTGAGGTTTTCCCCTCATCGTTCGGGGTCATGTAGAAACCCCATTCTGTAATAACCTTCCTTTAGTTCTTTCCATATGATGCCATAACCCACCAATTATGGTTTTACACAATATGGTATTTCCATAAGACGGCATAGCCCACCAACTACGGTCTTACATGATATGGTGCCATAAACTTTTGCTTTCACAGAATCATGTTTAAAGTCCCGACGGACTCCTTTAAACGACTTCATGGAGACAGATACAGACTCATCATACATATTGACTTATTAATAATAGACACATTCCATAGCATATTTTCAAGACACATACACACATATGTTTCAATCATTCATAGAAAATCATCCTTTAGCCTCAAAATTCATATCGTGTACTTAGACCAATAAAATCTCATACTTTCCATACATATAAGGTCTATTAAACACTCATTTTACAACATGACCGTCAAACCATACTCATCTAGTTTTCGTTTCATGTTTCATTCATTTTTCACAGAAGTTTCTATAATACTTAACATATATGCAAGAGTTGGCTTAGGGACTCACCTAACTGAGATCTTTAGCGCTTGAGCTCTAGGTCTAAGATCCTCTTAGGAACTGCACCAACCACTGCCTTGTAGAACAGAAAAACATCATTAAAATCCATCTGGGTAACCTTAAATCTCATCTCAATCTAAAAAATCCCAACTAGCCTTATTTTACCAACCACTCTTATAGATCTACGTTTTCTTAACTATCAGAGTCATAAATCTTACCTTGATGTGGAGAAATCGCTAATCAAAATCAGGATTTCTATCTTAGCATAAAGAAATCCCCTTACTGTTCTTTTAACCTCAAAGTAGTAATATTTTGAAGAAAGAAGAAGGGATTTCTTATCTTATCCAAAGTATCTATTAATGTAATCTATGGCCCTATTGAAACTTGACAAGTTTTACCTTTTTACTGTATTGTCTTATCAAAGTCTACAACTCCCAAGAAACTTAATTGAGTGTTTTCCCTTTCTTTTTAACTATTCTGGTTCACATCTGGTTAGTTCCTAACCAACTTACCTTGTAACTTAACCTATATAGTACCACAAAAAAAAGTGTGTTACCCTTGACGTTGACTCATACCTTTAGCATTGTTCTCGATTCCATCCTTCTTTCAGTAGGTCATAGTAATCTGTCATGAAGCTATCATCATTAAGAACACATGACCGAGTCTGCCCACACTATATGCCAAACAGAACACTTGGGCGATCACCATTCCACCAATCAATAAGGCTTAAAGACTACAATAGACCTCTATATGTCTTACTTCCATTAACAATATTCAAACATTAGGACTTCGCCGGGCGGGATGTTAAAGCTAAGTTATGGCATATTGAATGTCTTGTTTTATGTAGTATATAATCATGTTGGTAGGTTAATTTGGTGCATATGTGATTGATTATGTTTTGGTAATAAGTTGGTATAAGTTAAATGAATAAAATATAAGTTGCATGCTTGAAAATGAACATTTTAGGCCATTTTATGTTTGAGTCTCAAGACATCACGAACATGTCTTGAGACCACAAGAACAAAATTTATCATTTGACGCATTTCATTGCTTTATGTCTTGAGATTGACCAAGCAACTCTCGAGACAATCAAGCTTAGGTCTCAAGATAGAGTGGTTTATGTCTCGAGACAAGGGCAATTCGAAGCTAAAATAGATTTGCTCTGTTCTAGATCTCAGGACAAGAACCCCTTGTCTCGAGACATCCAAACTTCAAAGCTAAATTAAGAAATTAGGGGATATGTGTCTCAAGCCATGTCTTGAGATATGAAAGATCTAGTCTCAAAACATAACCACATTGAAGCAAAAATAGTGAGATTGGAAAAAAAAAAACATGTCTTGAGACATGGTATCATTGTCTCGAGACACACTACTGGACTTTTGTATTTAGAATTTAGATTTTAATCGTAACTTTATTTGATAATCATTAAACATGTTTATATGTATAATAGAAAATGTATGAGATTTTCTTTTTATTTCCTATTACATGATGAATGAAATAACAGTTAGTATGAGTTGTTTAGACAACTTAATGTGATATCACACATTCGGACTTGGTGACTAGATGATGTGAGGTGTGACATGTAACTTTATTCACTACTATCTAAAAAATTTTATATTTTTGAATAAGATTTATTTTGGTTGGCTTTCACACCCATCAAAACTCACACACTAACTTAAGCATAAGTGCGCGTCTTGAAGCGCAAACTCTAACTCCCCGTAACTTGCGTCCATCTTATTAGTACCCAAGCGTATCGAAATCCATTTTTAAAATCCGATTCGTCTCAAAGTCACTGAAACAACCTTAATTAACGTTTCTTTCAAAATCAATGTTTTAAATTAATTTGTTCAAATTATTAAAGATAAACACTTTTTTTTCTCCACTTCTCTTTATTTTTCACGATAAAATAAATTTTATTATTTTAAATTTTGTTTTATATATCTAAA
>CM025142.1:22286073-22302231 GCA_013467495.1 Gossypium gossypioides
AAGTGTATGTGTTCTAGTAATGCCTCGTACCCTATTCCGGTGTCGAATACGGGTAAGGGGTGTTACAGTACAACATATTTTCCGCACAATTTCTAATTTGAGATTTCGAGATGCAATTGGCAAAATTGATGCATTTTGAAACTGTAAAAGAACATCAATTTGATTTATTTCTAAAGCTAAGTATTATTTAATTTCCTAAAGATGAAGCAATCAAAAAGCTTTATTGGTTTGAATTAGAGTTTTTGTTTCCGCCACTTTTGGTGGCCAATGTAACCTCCGGAATCTAATCTAAAGTTTTAGGTCAATGCTTGGGTGTTACAAGATAATTGAAGCAATTAAGCAAACAAAGAAGCTAACCCGTATATCAAGGATTAATAAATAAATTATGAGGGATGAAAGTTAATAACAAATTTGATTATGGTGGGCAAATGAAATTACGATGGGTGGCAATGGCTATAAGGACCCAAAGTCATTTTTTTAATTTAACTCGAACAAATATATTCGATTCGATTCGATTCGATTCGAATTCCATCTCACTCGACTAAATTCAAAAAAAAATCAAATCAAGTTAGGATGATAAAATAAGATTCGCCAACTTGATTAACTCGAAAATTTTTCATTCAATTCGATCGAACGCTCCTTAATTGGACTCAGTTTCAACCTTTGAAATTCAATTTCGTATTTTATATCAAAATTTATACATATATCCACCATTCGAGCTTATTTCATAGCCTTAAATTTTAATTTATATTCTCAGTATTTCATCACTAATTAATATACACAACTTAAACAAATATTTCAAATCACATACAAATCATAACCATTCTAACTTATCAATTTCAATTTTCTATTATTTAATTTCATACAAAATTATTTATCAAATATTTCATGGAATCAAGTATATAATTATAATGTCCAAATTTAGAGCTAAATGTTTCAGGGTTGACAAAAAAAGCCTTTGTTTCTCAAATTTTACAGTTTTTACAAAATAGTCCCTGAAATTCCAATTTTGTAGTTTTTACGATTTAGTCCCTAGAATCCAAATTTTCATTGTTCTACAATTGAATCCTTAAAAAATAATTTATTCATTCTAAAAACAGCCCAGAATTTCCATAATTTAAAAGTAAGTTCCTTTTACCAAAATTTTCAAATTTTATAATCTTTACAATTCGGTCCCTATAACCTTGAATCTTATCAATCAATGTTCTCTTTTCGAATTCTCAGATCCTATAATCATACAAATTAATTTATGCATCTAAATTCTATATTTTCACATCCCAATTCTCATAATTCTAACATTTCAAATTTTTATAATTTAGCCCTTATTTCAATTTTTTTATCAAATTAACCACTTAACATTTACCACTTCATCCAAACAATGTAAAACTAAATATTTACTACTTCAAACATAATAACTACACAAGTCCATCATTTAGAATAACTATTTCCAATTTCAGATATTCATAGTAAAATAACCCTCACTTTATTACTTTCAATTAGTCACATAATATCATCTGCCAAATTTTTTATAATATCATTCATCATTCACTTCATACATAAACATAATACTTTTCATCACTTTAAACATAGAAAAATAATTATGCATACTTAATTCTTACAATTTCACATCGAATTATACAATTAAATAAATATAATATAATAATTTAAGCAACTTACCCATGTTTTCTCTCACTTCCATCTTCCTCGTCATGCTTCCATAGTTGGTTTCATATGAAAGAATACTCTTGAATTAGGCTTTGGTGTGAAATCTCACTTTAATTTCATGAAAGTTTCAAAGATTTTAATTTAAAATGAGACCAAATCAAATAAATTAGAATTTTTTTTTCCTTTTCTAAAGATAATCTTGAAAAAAACCATGACACTCACCCAACAGACCTTTCTAACCTTTCTAAAGATATTATTATTATTAGTTGTTGTTTTCCATTTCTGCCATTTGTCCCTTTTAGCATGTAGAAATATCTATATTTCTTTTCTGTCAATTTAATCCTTTAATTATCAACCAATCAAATTTCAACACATTTCTTCCTTAATTTTTACAAATTTCTCTCCTTTACACCTCAACATTTAGGTATTCTAATATTATGATTATGTCTCCAAATATCTATTAAAAGTAAAAAAAATTACATTTAAATTCTTCCTCCATAAAATGAAAAAATTGGACTTTAATCCATATACTTTTAACCACTTTTCAATCTAATCCATATCTCAATTTTCCGGCTCCACCTATCGAATCATAGCCATTTATCATTTATAAAAAATATTTTGCAAAAATTTGCCCTTTTTTTCTAAAACAGTAAATTTGCACTTTTAATCTTTCACAATTTTAATTTAATCTTTACTAAAATTTCACTATTCATACTTTAATTTCCAATGTAAAATTGACTCTACCATCATTATATAATGAATAGACATTTTCATTTTAGACCAAACCATATAACAGATTAGTATCATATTTAAACCCGACCCGATCCAATAAATACTTCTAATTCTACATAGTCCTTGTTGAGTCCGAAGTTTCCTCCTGCAGCTCCTTAACTTCTTCCTTTCCGGACAACAAATTCATCACAAAAGCATCCCAATTTTTTTTTCTTTTTTGAAACAATCTTCATTTATTTTCATGCCTGGTAACCAATTAAAGAACGTAAATGTTGTCTAATTATGGGTTTTTGGTTGTCTGAGAATTAGAAGCAACAACCATTTTCTGGATTGTGTACTACCATTTACAAGGGAATTAATGTACATAAATATGCTTTAGTTTTGCCAAACAAGGCTGTGACGCAGAAACAAAACGAGACAGCAAGAATGGAGTGCTGATGGACACGAATCTGTCACCAAAACCCTCCAAACTGGACAGCATTCAGCTACCTCCACTGTAGGGCAAAACTTGAATTGCTGTCTCCTATGGATGAAATGCTTTGCAGCATACCTGCATCACAAGTTCATGCAACTACGCTTTGTTACAGATTCCTTTCATAAGGTTCAAGCCATGGAAATCCCAGAAAATCAAACACCTCCTTCTCTGTCTCCAATTTCAGACTTGCGGTACCCCTTGAACCCTACAAATGAATTCACATGAATTGATCCACAGAATAGCTAAATTAACACAGCAAAATTGAAAAATTACCCGTTTACCGCCTGAACCATGAGTAGCTGGAAACAGACCTGTATCATCAAGTCTATATCCTTTAGATTCTGCTAGCAGTCTCAACCTGCACTGAAGGATCAATGTCAGTGTCTACATGTATCTGCTTGTTCGCAACAATTAAGAGATGCAATCAAGAAACAAACAAAAGAAAATACATATGAACCATAACTCATTAATCCTCCATAATGCCATCAGGAAATCTCTTCCATTGTATGAATAGTAACATAAACATGGTTCGTTTAGATTTGCAAGGGAGAAAGACTAACAAAATGGTTCTAATAACAATATAAGCCTCACTCAGATACAAGAGGCAGGTGAAATTAGCATAGAGCAGGTAACCCAATGGAACGGGAAGTAAATTAGCTCTATACCCAGTTATAGAAACTAAACTTGTATGGTGGAGAGTCTAATAGTATATAAGACACATTCAGCTACAAAAGGTAGGAAGTGACTTTTGACACCAAAAAACACCCAGCAATGTTAGTGAATTAGATTATTTCAACAGCATTTGTTGATAACACTATCACATACTATCAGCAAAAACCATACAAGGAATACTCATATATGCTACAATAAAATTACCATCCATCAGCTAGCAACACAATTATACCAACAAGTGGCATATCACATCCAATAAATAGTATATCTTGAATGTATTGCACCAATCCAATGTTGACGTTCAAACAAGCAATGTCAGCATGATGATAATGCCCAACACCACAAAAACCAACAGCAAGCCAATTATCATACTAGTTCATTCTTTTGGTAATGAATATACCTTCTATTTAACACATCATTCCCAGTCCATGCTATTAGTCCAAATGCATATATGTCCCTCGGATATACCTGCAAAGTAGAAATATAGCATACAAGCAAATTACTGAATTATACTGTAACTTGCAAACTATAACATGAGAATAACCAACGCATAAAATTCAACATGGCTTGATAAGACTAGTAAGAAGATAAAAATAAAGAAGTTTTCCATGACCTGAGAAAGCAACGTCACGAATTAAGCAAATCATGCTCAATAAGGATGCAATGATGACATTTCACTAAAATGCAAGAGAAATCGTTGTTACTAACCATCTTATCCTTCTTTTTTTCCATTTTAATGAATAATTCTTATTACAGTACAAAGATCAACGAGCTACCTTAAAGTCTATGCGGTGCCTGAGCTCTCGTCCAGGATAAGTGCAAAGACCAAAATATGTATCAACACCTGAATCAGTACCCTATTCACATAACATAGAGAAGTAAAGGTGAAATGCAATCAAATTACGGAAACTTTAGAACAGGAGTCAAGAAAATTCAACACATTACAGATCAGACATCAAGTATTTGGCACTAAAATCAAGAAATAAACAATAGCTACCCTATCGGAGAAGTCAATTAAGCAACTTGAATTACAACTTCAGTCTTCAACAGAATCAAGTTAGCTAATTTTGCTTTTGCAATTGAATTTTTCATAGAAAGTACCAAGTCTAAAATCTTCAGCATCACCTTTTAGGTTTTCTTCTCATCAGTTTATTTTATACCAAACAAAGCATTTAACTTCTTGTTATTGAACTTGGCTATCTATAAATTGTTGACTCTGCAAGTCTTGTAACAACAGGTAATATCTTGGTATTAAACACTAATAAAAGGCCATCATTCTGTAACCTTACACAACCCAACTAGGAGCAACTATAATTTGCCACTATTTGCTTAGTAGAAGCATGTTTCTTGTATGCAACTCAAGGAAGTGACAAGCCTAAAATTACAAGTACATATTAGCGCATCATGCATGACCACCCTCATCATCAGTATAGCATGAGTAAATACAAACAATAGAAAAAACATTTACCTCTTCACTATGGGTACTAAAAATCAAATCTTCCCTTAATAACTTCATCTCTTTTAACCGCTTGACATAATTTTGCAGAAAACCTTTATGGCTGAAATCAGAAAGCAATTAATCCCATTTGTTGCAACTAATACCATAAATTGTTAAGTAGAGAGTAGGAAAACCACAACAGGTAATACGCATATTGATATATATGAGTTAAGAAGAAAAAGGAGAAATGAAAACAGACCACATCTTTTGAACATATATTTGCAGGAAAATATCATAGGAAACTGAACTCAGGGATGCAGCTACAGACCGGAAATCATACGTAGAAAGCCATTCCACTTAATAGGATAATAATAATCTTGCCTAAACCACTAGATAATTTATTAACATGGAGCCTTCCTGATCTAGTTGCTGGAGAAAACATGGTCAATAGAATTAAGACTGAAAAATGTAAAAAGAAGTTGGAACTCCAGAAAACATAGCATTATAGAGAAAATCTCTAGTTTCTCTCTACAATTCAAAGAAAACAAAAATAAGAATAATAATGTTCTTGGTTGTAAAGCTTCCAATTTATTATTCTAGACTTTCTTGCAAGTTACTAAGCTTTCTTGCAATTAAAGTTTTATTCCAAATTAAACCTTAAAAATAACTAATAATCTTAGCCCTGAATTTAAACCCTATAGATATCTTATAATCCTAGCCGTCCATAATATAAGACAAATAACATAATACAAAAATTAAAAGCTCATGCATTATCTCCCCAGGATGGAAAACTTAATTCGAATGAGAAAACTTTTATTCTTGTGTTCTTTACTCTTGTTTATGCTTCTTGTGCAATTCACCCAACAATTGATTAGTGTTCTTTTGAGATTCTTCAACAGCTTTTGATAAATCTTGCAAGCGTTTCTTGTACAATTCTAGACTAGGAGGCTTAAAATAGCTCGAAACATCTCCATTTACAGAGCCATTAGCAACAACCCGAGATTTTGAGTAATGATGTACATGACATCATTTATATCCACTTGAAGAGCAATACAAATGTCTTCCCCCTGTTTAATTGGAATACGCGAAGAACACCAGCAACTCACATCTTGAAAATGCAGCAGCATTGCTGCTGCCAAACTGCATCAATTCTCTTAATTTAGCTGTTGTAAATACTCCTCAGGAACAGGAAGAAAAAGGTGAACCCCGAGTTTGTTGATACCCAAAATTGTCTGTCCAGGTAAAAGTTTGCGAACACCGAATAAATTGAACCCCTATAAGGAAATGTCCTTGATAGTAGAAATTGTTGACTTGCCTTATCTTTTGTAAGATGTTCCATTAAATGGTAACAAGAAAGAATATTCAATTCCCACTCTTGTCTTGCTCAAGCAATTGCAATTTGTCTAAGGACTCCTTCTAGCAGAGAATTCCTGTCAGTGCATGATTCAGGGCTACCAACAAATCCAATCTCAGCAAAAATTTGTAATGTAGATAATTGCACAGCGTCATCTCTTCCAACAGGATAATCTCCCCAAAGTAATCATGTTGTAATTGAAAATAGGAAAGCTACACAAACATTGGATCCTCTATGGCTTCTTTTTTAATATGAGTTTGAGTGTAATATTTTACTTTGATCCTTAGCTGTGTTGACTTTTGCCAGGAGGTCACTTATATATTTATTATCATCTAACACAATGTATTCCTCATTCCCGGGATCAGGAGATTTGGAACTGGTAACAACTTTACGACGTTCAAACGAATATGTTGTCCAGATGCGAAGGAAAACAATCATGTGATTATATCAACAGCAATGTGAACAATACAGATAACAGAAACCCACTTAAGTTTTACTTCGTAGCTAATTAATAGAGTTAACAAGTTAAACATGTAATACTTGTCCTTTTTCTTTTTTAAAATGATTAGTAGAATGCAGTTTAGAAGCAGATAAGTAGAATAATTAGATTTTAAACAAAATCAATTAACTAGGAAAAGTAAGGACAGAAGCCAAAGAAGGAATTAGAATTTAAACCTTTTTCCATCAGGATGTGTAATTACAATGTCTAAATCTCCACAGGAAGCTTTTCCACGTCTATATGATCCCCCACATACAACAACCATCTTCAAGAGAAATATCAGAAAAAATTAAAGGATTCACATAAACATTGTTAAGCCAATGACATAACGTCTAATCACATGAAGATTGCTGCTTAAGGTAAGGCTGTGAAATATACATCTTGATACATATAAAGTCAAATAATAGCATATATTATTCTAAAAACAGATTCCAGTAGGTGCAAATACCATTAAACAACAATAATATCTGCTTGCAATTTAGTCCTAGTAGAACCCTATTCCTAAAATCCAATCCCATGACGCATCAAAGGAAATCCTACAACCTACTAGAATTCCCTTACCTTTTTGATTAAAGAACATAGTTTATTCTACCATCAACAAGTTGATCCAGACTGAGGGAATGGGATTTAATCCAATAGCCTCCTCTCAAGTTTTTGCCTTTCTGAGCTTGCAATAAAGGTCAATTCTTATATTTATACAGTTCCCTAATAGATTAGATGCTTGTGCTGATTGTGGGACCACAACACACGCCAACAGAGGCTGCTTTTCCCAGAGTTTGATTAGCAGCTACTAGCATTCCCTTTCATGTGTAAACTAAAAACTCCAAAAGTAAAGTTGCTTTAATATGCTGTTGCAGGCTTATTTCATGAACACGCTAGGTTTCAGTACAAGAAACTATACTGCTGAAGTACAATTTAATCAAATGTTTCATGCCTTACGAATCTCTTATGGCTAAGCGACAAGCTTAAGTGTACCTTGGAATTTTTAAAATAATTCAAGTAGTAGGCAACTGCACCATTATAATTATGGGTGTAAACAAGTCAGGCTCCTCATGTACAAAAATAGTGTTCAATGTACGTATTTACAATTTACCAAACACAAACAAGTTGAGCTTCAGTGGCTCAAGTAAATTGCAAGTGGGGTTCAAGCAAGACAAATGAAGCTCAGTCAAGCTCGAGCCAAATTTAAAGTCTCAAGATTTTGGATCAGCCAACTTTGAGCTGGGTGATGTATCAATTTGACAGTTCAAGTATATCCCTAATTATAACACAAAATGAATAATTGACCAAATAACTTTATTTCTCAATTAACATATAATGGTCAAAGCACCAATATATAAAGCATTTATTATTAATTTCATAACAATTTTTTTGTAGTAGCCCTGTTGAGAATCTTTGATTTATTTGACAGCATTGAATAGCTAATCTTTAGAAATTATAACTGATTTTTAGAGATTCTAATTAGAGATATTCTTCCCTTACATGATTCAATGCTTCATGTATATATATATGTACATATTTCTAAGAAATACATAGTTTTGAGTGAGTTTTTCCTTAATATATAGTATTCAACTCTAGTTTCATCATGGTATCAGATTTTTTATCCGTTTTTTGGGATAAATTTTTCTCCTGATTTTCAAAGTTCGTTCCAAAAACCATAGAAACACTAAATTGGTACTTTCCACCCTAGCCTTAATTTTCTCTCTCACCGCCCCTACCATTGAGTTGGCATCCACTCACCGGCGGATCCCTGAAGTCTGGTGACTAGAAGACCTGCGCATGGGCCTCACACGCCGTCACAAGCTTCTGCATCTTTGTTTCACGTGCCGCGCGTGGCCTTCACCTGTTGCCACCGTGTTTTTTTCCAACATCATCGCAGTGCTCTTTGCTCCCTTCCAATCATTCTCCTCTAATTGGTGGTGTATTTCAGCTAAGTTTTTTTTTGTGTGTGGGATCTCTTTTGTGTTTTTATGAGTGGTTTTTGTTATAATTTTTCCAAGCAAATTTTTTTTTGGGTATTAGTTAATTTTTTCAGCATTATGTTGAAAGACAAGAAGCTTGTGATTCCAACCAATAATCCCTCATTGCAAATTAGTCTTGTTAAGCTTGATGGACATAATTACCTTGCTTGGTCAAGGTCCTACTTGTTTATCAAGGCTCGTGGATTGTAGGGCTACATCACCGGCACCACATTGAAACCTGAACTCATTGATTCAACTTTTAGTCAATAGGATTCAGCGAACTTTCTTGTTATGGCATGGCTTATCAACTCTATGCAATCTCATATTTCCAAAACTTATTTGTTGCTTGATACTACGGAAAAGATTTGGAATGTTGTTGCTCTCACCTACTCTTGTATTGGGAATGATGCGCAAATTTTTTAGATTTGTAATAAAGTCCATGGTACAAAATAGAAAAGCTAACGATTTCTCAATATTTTGCTGAATTAAGTGGCTTGTGGGAGGAACTTGATTATTATTAAGTTTAATTTCAAAAGATGGAGGAACGCATTTTTTATTTCTTGGCTAGGTTGAATACTGAGTATGATCAGATTCGGGTTCAAGTTCTTGGCAAAACTCCGTTCTCTTCTCTCCATGAGGCATACTCCTATGTACAATAGAAGGAGAGTCGGTGTGCTGTTATGCTCTATAATCCACCTAATGAGAAAGTTGACCTCATTGCTAACTAGGATGGTCCATCGAGTGGTAAATCAAACAAGGATCACTTGACATGTGACTACTGTAGTAAGCCTCGGCACTCTAAAGATTTGTACTCGAAGTTACATGGTCGCCCCACTCGAGGTCGTTGTGGAAAGTGAGGGAGTAATTCTCGGTCTCAGGAAAAGTTGTCAAACTTTGTGACAATAGAGGACAAGTCCACTTCTACTGGAAGTTTTACCTCGGACGAGATTCAACATCTCCGACATCTAGTCTCAATTGGACTCTACCTCAGGTGCTAAGTCGAATCATGCCGAATCAGGTATTATTTCAAATGCATCATCTACTTTTGAATTTTAGATTATTAATTCCGATGAGAATAAACATATGACAGGGTAAAACAAAAGTTTATTTAACTATACTACTTGTCCATCTAAAAATAGTGTATGAATAGACATATCACTTTAACTATACTACTTGTTCATCTAAAAATAGTGTGCGAATAGACATATGACAGGGTCAAACAAAAGCTTATTTAACTATACTACTTATCCATCTAAAAATAGTATGTGAATAGTCGATGACTCCCTTACCTGCGTATCTAGAACAAATTCTGTTGTTTGCACTCCCAATATCACTTTATCCTCCATCCTCCATGTCCCTAAAATTTTTTGTTAACCTTTTATTTGTTAGTACTATCACTAAAGCCTCAAATTGTAAACTTGAATTCTTTCCCGATCATTGTGTGTTTCTGGACCTCCAGACAGGGAAGACAGTTGGTAGTGGTAGATTGTGTGATGGCTTATATCTTCTAGATCGATCGTCCAGTATGTCTCAAACCTTATTTGGAGAGAATACAGATGTCAACCGGGAGATAATTTAATGGCATACGCAGTTAGGACATCAATCATTTACTGTTCTTGCCGAGATGTTTCGTACTTTATTTTCAAGAACTCAATTGGATTCTTTAGTTTGTGATGCATGTGAGTTTGCTAAGCATACAAGAAATAGTTATCATTTATGTAATAATATAAGTATTGTTCCTTTTGAGATTATTAATTCTGATGTTTGGAGCCTTACTTCTTTATCTAGTAATCATTGGTTTGTTACATTTATTGACTATTGCACTCGAATGACATGGGTTTTTTTATTGAAGTCCAAAAGTGATGTTTTCTCGTTTTTCTGTTCTTTTCATAAATTGATTACTACTCAGTTTGATGCTAAGGTTAAGATTTTGTAAACTGATAATGGAACCAAGTATAACTTTAATGATTATTTAGAATCATATGGGATTCTACAACAGACCAGTTGTCCCGATACAAGTGCATGGTGTTGTCGAAAGGAAAAATCGACATCTTTTGGTGGTTGCTAGATCACTTATGTTCACTATGAACCTCCTAAAGCCTTACTAGGGGGATGCGATTTTAGTTGCTGCTTAATTCATTAATCGGATGTCTCTTGGAGTCCTTAATTTTAAAAGTCTCATAGAAATCTTACAGGGCAAAACGGATTATCCGATTTCACTGAAGGTCTTTGGTTGTATTTGCTTTGTCCATCTTTGACATGGGAGCAAACTGGATACTCTCCTAGACAAAAAGGTTGTTATCCACCATCTAAAAAGTATTATGTAAATATGGATGTAACATTTCGTTAGGATGAATCCTACTTTTCTTCATCACAACCATCTCTTCAGGGAGAGGTTATTGAAAATGAAGAGAAGACACTTTTCTCTGTTAATCTTTCGAGGGAGCATTTAGTTCCAGCAGAAACTTTAGTTCAAGAGAAGACTAGTAGAAGGTTGTTGAATAGGCCTGATTTAAGGACATACACTAGAAAAGGCAAGAAAGAAGATATCATCATACAATCTACTCTGTGCCATGATTCTTCATTGTCAGGTGAGTCTTCTTTACCTGAATTTGCTATTGATTTAGAATTATCAATAGCCCAGCGAAAAAGTGTTAGAACTTGCACTTTACATCCTATCTCTGACTTTATCTCTTATGATTCATTATCCCCATCCTATAGATCTTATACTTTGTCCTTGTTCTCTATGTTCGTTTCACAAGATTGGAGAGAAACTATCACTGATCTAAGATGGAAAAAGGCTATGATAGAAGAAATGCGAGCTTTAGCAAAAAAATTAGACGTGAGAACTGGTTAATCCTCCTGAGAGGCAAAAAATAGTTGGCTGCAAATGGGTTTTTACTATCAAGTATAAGACTAATGGTTTAATTGAAAGACCCAAAGTCAGATTAGTAGCGCAAGGATTCACTCAAACATATGGAGTGGATTATCAAGAAACATTTGCTCCAATTGCTAAATTGAACACGATTAGAATCCTTTTATCACGTGCAGCAAATCTAGATTGAGACTTATAGCAGTTTGATGTAAAGAATGTCTTCTTACATGAAGACCTGGAAGAAGAAGTGTATATGAAAGTTCCTCCAAGATTACATAATAAAGATACTCAAGGGAAGGTGTGTATATGAAAGTCTGCACCAGGCAAAGGTCTTCTCTTCTCCAAAAATAGTCTTCTCAAGATAGAAGTATTTACAAATGCAGGTTGGACTGGCTCTCTTAATGACTGAAGATCTACAACGGGTTCTTGTACTCTTGTCCTCCTAGTCACTTGGAGGAGCAAAAAACAAAGTGTTGTTGCTCAATCAAGTGCAGTGGCTGAATATAGGGCCATGACTCAAGATGTTTGTGAGCTTTTATGGCTGCAAAAGAGTATTGGAAGAGCTAAAGTTGTTGAACGAAAATGGATCATCCTTGTACTGTTTCAACAAAGCGACCATCAACATAGCTCAAAATCCAGTGCAGCACGATAGGACAAAGCACATCAAAATAGATCACCATTTTATCAAGGAAAAAATAGCCAGTGGTGTCTTAAGTCTATCTTATCTAACATCCCAAAAACAGTTGGTTGATGTTTTTACTAAAGGGCTTAGCTATAAGACTTATCATAATCTTCTTTGCAAGTTGGGCATGCGAGATATCTATGCACCAACTTAAGGGTGAGTGTTGAGAATCTTTGATTTATTTGACAACATTGAATTGCTAATCTTTAGGGATTATAGTTGATTTTTAGAGATTCTAATTAGAGGTATTCTTTTCTTACATGATTCAATGCTTCCTATATATATTTCTGAGAAATACATAGTTTTGAGTGAGTTTTTCCTAAATATATTAGAGTATTCGTCTCTAATTTCATCAAGCCCTTTCTTGCATAGAGGGAAAACAGAAGTAGAAAGGGTAGATATCAGTTGCATTTGTGAGGCAAGCACATTATATATGTACAATACATAGTGGCACATCATCAAATAACTTTTCTACCGACAGGACATAGCTTCACTATATTCAAAGTCTAAAGCATCATAGTTCAATCTAAACTTTGAGTGCTCACCCCAGGTATGATATCTTCTGCTACTTTCTGTAAAACTAATTCCATCTCTTGAGCCTGTTCAACAAGAAAACACATCAAATATTTCCATAAAAATATGGGATAAACCTGAAAATTGTCAGGAAAACACTTGGCAGGAACATATAGTCAGACCTCATGCCGTGGGATCCTTGTCTTAATATCATCAAAATATTTCAATCCTATCACTTGAGCATTTGTTAAAGAATCTTCATTCTTCAAATCATCTAGTGTACGATGTCCTTTCTCATATAATTTTAGGGCTGTAGCTGGACCAATTCCCCAAACTTCACCAAATAAAGTTATTGTCTTTACCTGCAAAAGATTGAAAAGAAAATGTTGAAAGGTAAATAAATATTAGAAGGCACTTCCTTTCCATAAAATTTACCACCAGATATACATGCAAGTCAATCCTTGTAAAGAAGACTTCTTTTGTAAAAATAAGTCCAAAGAAAGAAAAAGAAATTTAGTCTAAATTCAATCGAAAAAGAACTTTTTATCTTACCTTCTCATAAGTTTCAAATTGCTCCAACTTGGATAACTTTCCGGTAGTCAGTATCTCCTGAATCTGCATAATATGCCAATGGCATGGATAAATTTTAGAAGACTAAAAGGTCTATATGTGTTTGAAAATCGCTTAGAAGGAACATTTTCTGGTAATCTACACTATGCCCTGTCCCAAATTACTGTCCTTACAAGGAAAAAGTTTAAATATGAAAATTAAAACAAGTCAACCAAACTGGGCAACAAATGCTGCAAGCAAAATTTTGAACCCCAAAAATGTACACTTACATGATCTTGCATTGACTTTCCAATTCCAGGCAGATCTTTTACCTGATCTGCACTTTCAACTTTAAAGGGCAACTTCTCAACAACTGCAATAGCCTTGTAGTAGCTAAATGATCTTCGGTCATCACCCAGCGCTTTTGGTAGAAATTAACCATCACATATTAGATCCTCAAAAAATAACATGTGGCATACATGTGAAGCAAAACCAAGTCTGACCTCTATATATGTTGACAAGTTTCCCAAATATCTCTGTAATGTCCTTGTTTAAATCTGGCGGACTGTACTGAAAAGACATTTGCATGCCAACCTAATTACCAAGCACAGTATAATTTTACAAGGATGAAAACATGAAACTTAAAAGCATACACCTTGCTGTTAAGAGGCTAATTTTTAAGGCTATTAATTGCATTAAGCAGAAAAGAAAANAAAAAAAAGAAAGAATGGCCACAATAGGCAATTTCCATCTGCACTAACAATGGAACAGGGAACTCACATCCTTATCTTGAGTACTAGAGATTTCAGGACTGTTAGTTAGGGAGCTGGGAGAGTGGGGCTCAGTATTTGATGCCCAAGATACAGAGTTAGTTTCTATATCCCCTTTCTTTTCTTCATTAGTTTGTTTTATCTCCTCATGTGAGGATTTGATTCTTCTGCAATGTGAATGTTCATCATAGCTGGAAGAATTCCTGTTGGCTAGTTTAGGCTTCAAACTCTTGTCAAATATATCGAACCCTTCAGGATCCACTTTCAGAATGTAGAAATCCTCAGAAACCTTTTCACCAGCTGCCAAGCTTTCCTCCAACCACTGATACAAAAGAACATGCTGCAACAAGTAGTTGTTGCAAAACAGCTTATACTTCATGTAAGCACCTTAGGAATAAACTTCAACATATGTACAACTCATTCAAAAGTAATTATTCAAACGATAATTATGTAATTTGGAAGAAGGATGTGAAAGAGTAAACTTGGATTTTGTTTAATATATAAATTGTGAGAATTAAATGTTACTATATACAATTTAGCTAAAGTTCAATATTCCTATATATTTTAAATGGTATAATAAGATTAAGTTAATAAATTCAAATTCCCAAATGCCTGTAAGTTCTTCAAATACACCACAATGTTGTTTTTTTCTAAAAATGAATTCCAAAATTTGGATTTCAATTTCCTTTGTTATATACTTTGCGGGAGTGAAATACATACAATATGTGTATATTAGTTAAGATTCAATATGGTTATACATTAGAAAGGCATAAACATAAGAATTTCAAATTCACAAATATCTGTAAGTGTTTCAATTACACTGCTAAACTAAATATATAAATTTGAAAATTCATCATTAATGTTACATTTGCACGTGTTTTATTATACAATCTACACTACTTATCAAATCTTTTTTTTTTCTTTTGAAATCAAAATTCCCAAACACAACCTAAAGAATTCATGAATTTTTAAAATAACCATTAAAGTAATAATCACATGTTCTTTATCAATTTAAAGAATCCAAATTCCTTCTTTGTGACACATTTTACCAAATGCAATATTAGCAAATTAAAAAGAAAAAAAAAAGGTGATTCTTAATCAAAAGAAAGGTTGCAATTATCCCCAAGCAAAGGCAAAAGTT
Organism: Gossypium gossypioides; assembly: GCA_013467495.1. NCBI lineage: Eukaryota > Viridiplantae > Streptophyta > Magnoliopsida > Malvales > Malvaceae > Gossypium > Gossypium gossypioides. The sequence goes on from CM025142.1 coordinate 22,301,400, forward strand.
AATATAATTTTTACAGAAGTTAGCGATAACAAGGAATTTTCCATGATATCTTTGAAATACTATCAAATTAAAAGATGAGAAAGAGTACTGACCCCTCTGAAGCGAGCCAATCGGTCGTCATCGACGTGGTGAAAAAGAGCATCTGAGCTGATAGCAAAAACATGACTGACTTTTTCGGACAACTGAGTCTCAACCTTAGCTCCCATTTGTACCAGCTTTTGCTTCCAAATCTAGAATTCACCACAAGAAAACAATATAATAATGGTGCCAAGTAAATGGGATGTTATGGTAATGGGAATAGAGAGTGAAGAGACCTGTAAACGAAGAGACTGGACGCCATCTTCGATTAAGAAAACCGTCATACCGGCGAACATTCCTTGTGGATCGGGGGACGGAGACTTTCTTTTGGTTCGCTTGGGTGCCATATTTTTTCATCTTCTGGTTCTTTCAGCAATCTTCATAGAATAGTTATGTGACCGTACGAGGGAAAATGATAAAGGGTCAAACCGAAATTAGATAGTAGTCTGAGATAATAAGAAACAGAGAAGAAGAACGAGGAAATAGAATGACGAAATACAAAGAGAACAAGAACAGTAGAGAATTTTGTTTTAGAAATTTCTCGAAAATTCTATGTATGCAAAATATATACATATATCCGAATTCGACCTCCGACCCGATCTGGAATATGTTTTTAAAAAAATGGAGTTAGATGGAGAGGTTGGATGAATTTAGAAAAATAATTGAACTAAATTAACTCTGTATGCAAAAATAAAAGATTATTGTCACGTAGCATTGATCGTTTTTAGAAAGAGGATGAAATAGTGCGGTTAAT
>CM025142.1:22313855-22324769 GCA_013467495.1 Gossypium gossypioides
CTATCCTAATATCGGGAAATCGCATCAAAACCTCAGGGATAAAACCATGGATATTGTATTTATTCCTAAGGATCCTAACCCACAGCGCGTCCATGTCAGCCACCAGATTAATTAATAAAATTATCAATGAATTAAATTAATATATTTTGTATTATTATTCTCAAATGGTTTTTGCACGTAAAGAAAAATAGAAGCAAGTATTGTTCAACGGAAAGACAACTTGTATTAGTAGATGAACCTAAGTATGTCCTTAGTCTAATCGAAAATGAGCAAACTGATTGAAAGACTAATATGTCATCTATCAAGTCCAATTGAGGAGATGTCTTGTGTTGGGCATCGGAGCGAATATCTCTTAGAAGATAGAGATATAGATATGACTAACTGAACTAACAATACATTGAATATGACCCCAGCAAAATAGATCTTGAATCTGTTTATGGATTTATTCACTTGTGACATTCATAGTGTGACATATCTAAATCTTGAGTGGATGACAGACTATGTATGTGTCACTTGTACACTTTGATGTTAGTAAAAGCCTGAGTTCAAATAGATAAGGAATCAAAAGTTGGTACGTTGGGTGTACGAAATCTGTAGTATGCAGTGTCATTCACAACAGTGGAATTCATAGCCCAAAATATAGGTAAATGATATCCTCTCATTGGCATTACATGATTGATGAAAAGTAAATGTGGCTACGGGTCATCTGTCTTTTCGATGGATGAATTGATCACTAATTGATAGTGATTGACTTTTCATGAAGGAAGATGTAATGATTATCATGGGATAAAATAAGATCATATTAGGAGAACGAATATTATCCCAAAGAGATCAAGGATATCCTATGAGGGTAACACATTTATGACAAGGTCATTGGATGATCACTGAGTAGTTACTTTCGTAATGGTATGTCGTTGGAGAGAGCTCTATCACGATACAATAGTGAAATGATTTCATGACTAAATGATTTTTTAATTAATAGGTGAAAAGCTAAAACTTAATTATAAATCATTTGAGCCTCAACCACATATGTCCAATCGGTCCCTTCGCTAGCTCGTTGAAACTAGAAGTGAATTGCGTGTTTGAATAGAAATGAATGGAATGAATAGAAAAAAGAAAAAGAGAAACATTCAGGAATGATTACGGTTTTCTCCGAAATAGAGAAACAAAATCATTTAGAAGTGAATGTAGGTTTCCAAAAATGAAAATGAAAACTTGCAATCTTATATAGGATTACTTAAAAAATGATAGAAGAATGAGTTTATATTTTTGGATTGTTTTGAAGCTTGAAAATCAAAATAAATCATTCGGCCATAATGAACATGTTGAGTTGTGACATATTGAATGAATTTTCTCGAAAATTTAACAGGGTTAAAATTATCAAAATTTTACCAAGGGTAAAATCGTCAAAATATTATTGAGTGTAAAATTGGAGTGAGAAAATCATTTAATATGTAGATATTAAAGTTTATTTTGCGAAATAGAAAAACTGAATCGGGTTGGATCATATTATAGAGTACTGGATAAAAAAGGCCCAAGAAGTACTTCATAATTGGACTCGATTTGAAAGAGGCCCAAAACCCCTCATGTAAGGAGGTGAGACGAAAAAACCCTAGTATCATTAACTAGGGTTGCCGCCCCCTATATCCCAGTTTTTTATTTTTCTAGTGGAAATAAACTTGAACAACTCTACAAGGGTTCTACCTTCTCTTCCTATAAATAGATGGCACCGACAGAGCTATTAACACAACTTTTGAGATATTGTTATTCTACCGAAAAATAGAGAGAATTTATTCTCAACTTATAAACATATTTTTCAGAATAACAATTTTATTGGTTTCTATTATAAAAGAGAGAATTTTTCTAAGAATTGGTATTAGAGCCAGGTTATGCTATGTTTATAGCGTAAACCAAGACCAAATCTCTATTTTCATCTTGTTTGATTAATATTTGATAAGATGTGACATTCTTGTAATTATTCACATGTTTAGGGGAACGTATGTGAATGAATATAATATTATATATATTTGTTATATAATTATTATTTTTTGCCAAGGTTGTGGTTCTTAGGAAATAAACCGTGGACTATTATATCCACATAAGATTATTTTTAAAATTCTTGTGAGTAAAAAACGGATATAGGACATAAATGTAATTTTTCCAAAAAAGAGTTCATGACGAGTAGAAGATGGAACAATACCGGGCGGAGAAACAAGGAATGCTTTGTGATGAAAAACTATGTAATTTTTGTTTTTCATTTATTTTCTAGAAATAAAACTATGGAAACCTTGGCTGGAAATTTTATTTTATTACCCATCTCTTTATATTTGTATCTGTTTAATGATTATTTATGATATAATTGTGATATATATGTATGAAATGATCCACAATTAATCTATCAAAGATAAGAAGTGTGGTAATGAGAAAATAGATGTGTTGTATTGTTCCATTCATTTCTTTGGTTATTTGATTACTGTGAGAAGTGTGGTAATAAAAAGGTGCATTTTTAAGATTGGATCTGGCAAGGAAAGACTTGGTTTTTAAGTGGTCAAATACGACTCACCTACCTTTCCTGGGAATCTACCTAGTGCACGATTCACATTTACTTCTTCGGTTTTTCCCTTAAAAAAACTGTGGAGAATTTGATTGACTCTTGTGAATAATTGAATGTAAATATTATTAATTTGCCATAGCATGTCATGCATACATGAGATAAACATGCCATTTAGTTTAGGAAAGAATGCCACATGTAATTGTCATGCATATATTGAGCATACATGATTGAAATCGAAAATAAGAAAAAAAAAGCTTGCATGTTTTTTAAAATATTGAGTGAGAGAAGGTCCCTAAACAAGACCTACAACCTCCATCAATGGTTTCTTGTGATGGCATGAAATGGACATGCCCCAAGGTAGACATTGTCATGTAGATTTCACTGAGGAGGCTTTCTGAAAGTAACCAAAATTTTCTTATGATAATATGATAGTTGGACCGGCCCCTGTGGTAGGTATTATCATGTGATACATTAAGAAGTTGTGTCTTTAAAGATGAAAGCTAGTCACAACATACTACTCGGTGAGATTGTCCAAAGGTTACTCATTTAAGGTGCATGATGTGATAGGTGTTGAGTTGATGGTTATACACTTAAGATCATCTAGTTAAGTAACTCCCAAATAAGCTATGCTTATGTTAGAATGATGGTCAAACGTTACACGATTATTAGCACGTGTGAATTCCTAAGAAATTAGGTTCATGTGCTAATTGGATGGAAATCCATGTTCTTACTAGTTAATCATAATCACCCCAAGGTGGCTTGATTCAGTGGGTGTAGGAATTATCATTGCAATAACTTACAAATGTTTTCAAGGTTTCATGTAAGATGCATGCATCATCTTAATGCATATCGTAATGTTGCAAAACATTTTCAAACATTTTCCTAATACAAAGATATTAATATATGAATGTTTTATTTTTAGTTTGAAAATGACACCAACTCTCTTATTGAACATACTCACTGAAAACAAATTGAACGAAAATAACTATAAAGAATGAAAAAGGAACTTGATAATTATCCTGAGCTGTTGGAAACTTAAAATAGTTCTTGATAATAAGTGCCCACCGACCATTCAAGTTAAGACTAGAAAACACTGGAAGAGTATGATAAGATTGCTCGTTGCTATATGCTGGCAAGCATGACTAGTACTCTGTATAAGTAACTGGAGCGTTGTAAGACTGCTAAAGTGATTCTAGATAAGCTAGAAGACATGTTTGGAGGCCAAGATTCCTTGGCTCAACAGTTTGTCATAACTAGCTTGATGAATTCCTAACAAAAGGCCAACATTTCGGTCAAAGACCATATGATCACTCTTATGGGATACTTTGATGAGGCCGCGGACAAATGAGGCAAATTTAGACCAGAACACTCAAATTGAGATGATGTTCAAAAGCTTGTCAAAGGACTTTGCTGGTTTTCAGGCCACATGTAACCTTGGCAACAAAAACTTGACACTTACACAACTCATTAAGGAGTTACAATCCTATGAGTTGATGTTGAACGACAATCAATCGGTCTAAAAAGTAGAAGCGAATATAGTTGTCACTTCTTCCCAAAGGGAAGGGAAAGCGCGCTAAGAAAGGTAAGGCTAAGATCTCTAGGCCACCACAAGTGGAAAGGAAGAGATCTAGAAATCCTAAACACTTATTTAAGTTTAAATGCTTCTTCTACAACAAGAAATGACACTTCAAGACAAACTGTAAAAAGTGGAACGAATACCTAGCTACCAAAGGCAAAAGTATGGAACTCTTGATGATAAAATCTTATTTAGTGGAAGACTCAATAGACCACTGAGTCATTGATTCAGGAGCCACTAATTATGTTCGTGTTTCTTTATAGGGGTTAGAGGAGACAAAAGATTTTAGAGACAAGAGCTTAACATTGTGGGGAATATGACAAGTGTGTTAGCTGAAGCAGTGGGTGGACTACATAATTATTTTGATAATTTTAGGAAGATTATTTTAAAAGACGTTTTCTATGTTCCAAGTTTCAAAAAAAACTTAATTTCCATTGCATGTTTATATAAATACGTCTTGACTGTGACTTTTAATAATGAAATTGTAATATTTAGAAATCACAATCTTATCTGTAATTGATAAATTTCAAATAATCTCTATTTTATCAAACCAAAGATGTACACACTTCTTGATACTGAAATATTGAATAAAAGACTTAAAACTTCTCACTCTAATGTGGCGTACCTTTGGCAATTGAGACTTGGTCATATTAACCGAGGAAAAAGGAGTTAAACATATCAAATGAGAAAGGTAGGCACAAGTAGGCATATGCGTTTGTTTGAATTATAGGTTGTTTAAATTCAAATACTCAGTGATTAAATCCATGGTTATTGAAACAATATAGTATATCAAGTATAAAACGCTTACAAGTCTATGCGTAAAATTAAAATGAACTGAGGGACCAAAAGCATTGTGAGGGTTAAAAGCAAAGCAAGTGGATAAAAGCATAGAATGGTTAAAAGCCAAGGGAGTGAAGAGTGATCACAATGAAATAAATCAAAATATGAAAAATTGAGAAAATCTCACTCATATTGGCACAAATACTCGTGAATTGCTTATACTTGCAAATATTGTATTAGAGTTCAAAGCATGAATAAAAAAAATTGAGTACCTAAAATTCAAAATATATGTATTCTTCAACTGTAAATGCTATACTCGTGTATACATTTTGATGGAGTCATATGTTTGGAGTCATATGTTTAACTTTCTTTGACTTGTTTTCCTTGTAACATATTGAACTAGCAAGTTTGAATGTGAAAATTGTAAGTCGTTTAGACATCTAGCTAGGAATACTTGTTTAACAAATCTTCCTATTATTAGAGCTCCAGTCCAATCTCATGTACAAAGCATGCTCGATTACTTTTGTTTTATTTTGTTTTTTCTTTTCGTTTTCTTTTATTTTTATCTTGTTTGCTTGAGGACAAGCAATGACTTAATTGTAGGAGTATTTGACCTGCCACAAATTGTAGCAGCAATTTAGGTACTTTTCGGCACTTAACAAGCTTGTTTTTAAGTCATTTCGTGTTTAATTATTACATTTTTTATTTTTATAACTTAGATTCATTTTATTGCAAAATAAATGTTTTTACGCATAATTTTGAGTTAGTTGACCATTTAGGCCAATATGGGCCTTAAGGTAGTTTTAATGATTTAATTGAGTGTGCAGAATTCCTATTTTTAGGCCCAAAAGCACCAGGAACGAGAATCGAGTCATAACACAAGATTTCGGGGTTGCAACACAGCAAGACGAGCTCCAGATCTAAGATTCGAAGTTGTGTGTTGTGACACGCATAAGCCTGTGTCACGACACAGGTCTGACGGAGGGCAAAAATTAATTAAGGGTGTTTTCATTCGCACAATACATATTTAGCCTAATTAAGGTCTTGTAATTGACATAAGTGTTAACTCTGCTTATAAATAGTTAAGTGGATGCTAAGCCAAAGGAGGAGGCTTTTAGTGTAGAGTTTAGGTTTTAGTTTTAGACTTAGTTTTTAATTCGAATTTTAATTAGGTTTTTTTATTTTCTTTTTAAAACCATTTTTATTTCTTGTTCGAACTTGGATTCGATATGAGCTTGGTTATTAAGTATTTTAACATTTTTCTTTCACTTATTGATTATCGACATTGATATCTCCATAGCTGTCAAAAGATTTCACGGATCTAAGCGTATCCAACTTACCAAAACAAATCAATTTCTATTTCCTTATCATTTTAGTTTAATTTGTGTTCTTGCATGATTAAATTAATTCTTAGGAAAATGACATCTAGATCCATGAGTGGTTATGTCCTTCGGGAAGATTAAAGAGCGGATGTTGGAGTAATTAATGGAAGAACGAGGGTTTTCGATAAGAATTAGTTGGTAAAAATTATGTATGCTTAAACATAGGATTGTCGACCCTAGGAAGTCATTTACTAAACGAGGTCGAGAGATTAGTTTACCGAGTAAATCGTAATTTATCCTATTTTAGAAAGCGAGGTCGAGAGATAAGTGAGTATTTATCAATTAATTAATCAGTTAGAGGCCGAGATATAATAATTGGTTAGTTATCAGCTTATTCACTAAAACACGAGTTCTAAAGTTAATAACAACCGCTAAAGCAAGTTAATCTTCTGCCTGTTAATCGAGATTACTATGTTGATTAAGTTTGTTTTAGTAATTTTATTTTATTTCAGAATATTAATTCTCGTTATTATTATTTATATTAATATGATATTTTGGTGAATACTGTTTAGACCTATTATTGTATAAGATAATTTTAGACTTAATCCATCCTCCATTGGATACGATCCTCAAAGTACTTTCGATATCCCGTTGTACAAAAATATATTACAATTTGACTCGTATACTTGCAGACACTGCTACTTTAATTTTATATCTTTTTTGTTGCAGTATTTCTAGTCTAGACATTCGCACATTTGGCGGCGGTCAAGAGCATATCGAATGTTTAGAATGTACAAATTGAAATCATTTAAGCTTCTACTACTTTCTCCTTTCCTTTGACTTTAAAACTTTTATCAACCTCCTTAGCTTCAATTTCAATACTAAAACCTTTTATCAACCTCCTTAGCTTCAATTTCAATACTAAAACAAAAAATTAAGTTAGAATAGTATCAATCAACAATTAAAGATCCTAAATCTAATCAAATAATGCAATTTGATAAGGCAAAACACTAACTTCAATTTTTTAAGCTCTTAATCAAAACTCCCCTATTCTGAATTCTAATGTTTTGCAAATGGTTTAGAAATTTAAAACACTCTAATCCTCCCTTAAAAACAATAAATATTATCTAGAATTCTAACTTTATCTCTTTCTCTAGAATGTCAATCTTCATTCAAGAACTCATCAAACCTTACTCAGATTTGAATTTTCTTATCTCAATGATGTTCTAAACTTAAACACATTGAGAATGGAACCTTAAAACACCAAGAAAATATCTACAATCACAAACTCTCTCCTCAACTAGAGATTAATGTGAATGAAAGTAGAGAAAAATGTTAGAAATATTGTGTTTAAAACTTAAACTAATGAAGAAATTAGTATAAAAATGACTTACCAATCTGAAATGGATGGAATAAATTGAAGAATTAATGAAACAATTAAGAGGAAATAGAGAGGGTTTTGAGAGAATGTCTACACTACTATGAAAATGAAATTGTATAATATGTCCCCTCAATTTGGATCTTATCAAATGAGATATTTGCTTAGATACCCTTGAGCCAATAACAAAAGAAAGACCCTAATTCAATTCATATCTCAATTTTTAATTATTTAATTCTAAGTCAATTAATGTTAAAGAGGTATATACCAAACCCTAAAATTTTATCCGTTCTTGGAAAACCTTTCAATTTAACTCCCTGAAGTGTCTCGAGTTACTAATTCTGAAAAACTATGAATTTTTTTACATTAGAAAATTTGGAGTTGTTGCTATCATCTATACTTGGCTCTAGCGTTCCATTTGAGATTTCTCTTGTTCGTCATTTAACTTAAATCCTAGAAAGTGTCTTGAAGTATAAGCTATGATATTCCATAACTCGACTCCATTCTTAAGGCCTAAACTACTCAACTGATAATCTTTTTATGCCCATTTTTTCAGTAGAATACAAATTATTTCCAAAAAGTTTCATCGAAAGTAATCCAACAATTTCTGACGAAACACTTTCTATAAAAATACTTTAACATTTTTGGATGAAAAGCTTTTCCAAACAAAATCATTTGAAATTTGAGCATTTTCTACAGAATTTTTAGTTGAAAAATATAATTTTGCTTGTAGTGTAAATTGTCTGCTCAAAAGAGAAGCAAGCAAGATTTGACTTTGTTTTCATAGTCAATTTGTTCCTTGAATAAATTAAATAGATGAGAAATTATTTGAGCATTAACAGTGTAGATTGCAAATTTAATTATTGATGAGCACTTATTCAAATTTAGAAAGTGATAATTTATCATTCAATGGATACACTTCCATGAGACATATTTCTTCTAAGAAGTATGTCGAATATGAAAGGTTGTGACTCCTCTAAATAGTATCCATTGAGTGCATATAAATAGAGGGTCTATGGTGCTCACAAAATCATTAGAATCAATCCTATTTTTAGAAATTACAGTAAGAGTTAGAGAATTTCTTGATTTTGCTAATCAAAGGAAATTCAAAAGTTTCGTTGTACTCTAGGAGGACATTTGTCTTAACCCTCTAACAGCTTTGTGTGGGGTCAAATAGTTCTCTTTGGAAAGCGTCACCCACGCCTCAAAGTCTACTATTTAATTCAATATCGTCTTCGGATCTATATTCTCCACTCAATATATCCAACAATCAAAGAGAACTATTTTGGAGATGGTGACGGTGTAACACCCCTAACACGTATCCTTCGTCGAATTAGGGTTACGGAATAATACCAATTAATCAAAAAAACATTTAACATTATAACATTAAATTGAATAACCTCAATAAAAACCAACCAATCATATGCATTTTGTCCTTAAATTGAGCATTCGAGGTCCTAAAAATAGCTTAAAAGCAATTCAAGACTAACTTGGAACAAATCAAGAAATTTTAGGAAAATATGAAAAAATTCCAAAAAAACATGGGACACAAGGCCGTGTGGCCAGGCCATGTATAATGCCCCAGGCCATGTAACTTTTGAAATGGGGACACACGACCGTGTCCCAGCCTATGTAGCTCACTAAGTTGGGCCACACGGCCATGTCGCAAGCCGTGTGCCAGACTTTGTAACTCTCTGACTTGTGACACACGGTCGTGTCATAGGCTGTGTAACACACTGAATTAATACACACAACCATGTCGTAAGCCGTGTGTAGCACACGACCAAGTAGCACAGGGTGTCCTAGGCCATGTGCACCTAAATAAACCTTAAATGTCAAGTTTACCAATTCAAGCTTTCTTGGACACTAAGCAACCCATTTACCAACCATTAGACCTATTCAAAATGACATTAAACAAGCTCAAATCATGCTATTTCAATCATCCTAAGTGTCTTACCAATGTACCTTCATTGGTACCACAAGTATACACAATTATACAACAATATGAATCGTCAACCAAAACATGTCAATTCACACAACTTAACACCCAACCAATATGCCTATCATAGGCACCTCAAATCACAACATTGCAATATAACATATGCTATAAACTTGTACCAAAAACATCTTCCTTCGTTCACATGTATCATAATAAGTTGTCTACTTGCATTTAGGATCAATCTTTATATATTTACATGCCAAAAAAAAAAGTAATGACAACAAGCCTATTACATGCCATATAATCCAAAACAAACATTCCAAAAACTATCGAAAAACGAATGGATAGTGTGACTCGAGTGCTGATCCGATCGTCCAACCTTAAAAAGTATCTACAAGAACATAAATTAACACAAGTAAGCTTATTGAAGCTTAATAAGTTCGACGTACATGAATAATAAATCTTACCGAAGTAAATATAACAATTTAATAAAAAATGATCCAATAACACATGCTTTCTGTCATCCACAACTACATAACGGTAAATTGCATCTGCCAATTCAAAGCTCAACCAATAATCTCTGAGAATATATACATATCCACAATATAATTAATTCTAGATATCAATTACATGTCATGACATTCAAAGTCATTATACAAGTATAATACAATAATTTACGATCTGATGAACGACTTACGAATACGTGTAGACAAGTAATCCAACCAAAACACGCCAAGTGCTCCAAAGAGCTAATTCAATTGATAACATGCCAAATGCTCAGAAGAGTTAATCCAACCGATAACACGTCAAATGCTCCGAAGAGCTATACATCTGCCCCCACAACATGCCAGAACAAGATAGTATAACACGAGGGTTCGCAACAAATGCTGAACCTCAGTATACTCGGGAAAAACATATAAAGCAGACCTCATCAATCTCCACTCCAAACCCTGCATAACATGCCGTCATTACATTATACTCTATCCCGCGTTCATTCGACCCAAATATTGAAATTTAATAACATTTCTAAAATAACTTTACATCATCAATAAAATAATTAGTATCTATTATATCATGTTATAACATCATACAATTCATATAGATATAGGGGTGAGCGTTCGATCGAATCGAATGAAAAAATTTCGAGTTAATCGAGTTGACGAATCATATTTTATCATCCTAATTTGATTTGAAATTTTCACGAATCGAGTTGAGTGAGATAGAATTCGAATCGAATCGAATCAAATATATTTGTTCGAGTTAAATTTTAAAAAATAACTTTGGGTCCTTGTAACCATGTCACCCATCGTAATAAAATTTGTCCACCTTAATCAAATTTTTTATTAACTTTCATCACCTCATAAT
>CM025142.1:22426535-22442428 GCA_013467495.1 Gossypium gossypioides
AAAATTTAAAAATATAACATTTGAGAAGAAATATAAAAATTTTAAAATTTTAAAAAATTGCAAAATTTGTAAATAAGTATAAAAACTTAAAATAAATTTAAAAACAAATATAAAACTCAAATTTTTCCAATTGAATGTCATATTTAATATTTTGAATGAATTAGGATAACTTAGCTAAGTGAAAAAAACCGGTAATTAAGACATAAAGGTATTGATTGCAAAGTCTTGGTGGCAATGTAGTTCAAAAGAAGCCTCATGAGAAATGACAATGTTTGTAACACCCCACACCCAATCCGATCATCGAATCCAGGTATGGAGCGTCACAAGTTTACCCGATTAGAAAACACACCTTTCAATTTTTCCTTTAAGGAAAGGCCATTATCTATTTGACGGGTAACCTCTTTACAAAAGTGATATTCCATTGGGCTAAGACCACTTTTATTTAAAAAAAACAATTTTAAAACAACAATCCGCCACATATTAATGATTTAAAGGTTCTAGGACAAATCTTTGGCGGTTGCTTAAGTTAAGATCAATGAATCATAAATAACGTTATATCGTAAAAACTTCCACTCAACAATTAAGTGCTCAAAATAACATTTAATACGGATTAAAATCTCAAAATGGTGGTTTCTAATAGTTGATCTAACACCCTCTAGAAAGTATATGTTTACCACGTAAATAAAAAGGCTCACAAATGGCCGTAGATCTGGTTGTATCCCTTCATTCACAACGCCATTCCTGGTAAACTGAAAGGAAGAAGAAACGGGGTAAATTTGTAAGAACTTAGTGAGTTTCTAGGAAGAAAAATCCCACCAAGATAGCAATCAGACATTAAAAGGAAAGGGATTCGACTAGTCTACCATAGTTGGCAGATACATTACTCTGATTTGTAGATCAACTAGAGGACAATACCATAGTCAAATTCAATCTATTGGGAATCTGCACTAGTTTTTAAACTCATATAAGATAGTCACGAGCAAATCTGCTCTGCAATTACTCCACTTGTGTGGTTTACCACTTAAGACTGACAAGCTCATTGTTTTTGTTTTCATGCAACATGTACTACCACATGCACCCATTTTCCATGTATTCCCTTTCTTTTGCTAGCTTCTAATCTCAGTTCCGAAAGAACCCATTTTAATTGTATCTTCATATCTGCTAATGTAAGCTTTATAACAACATCACCTCTATATCCTCCTAACTCTACTCATTGTATGAACACATGCATACTCCCTCGCAAGGTCGAGTTTTCAGTAATCATAGTTTGCATCTAAGTTCCATATTAGAGGAAAAACATTTTGTCATGTATATTCAATATCATAAAATACATCCCTCTTATACCTCCTTACATCCATCTGGGTACGGAGCTTGTGCAACAAGGAAGAGTACTCATACTGTGTATATACCAAGTTTCCCAGGTCTATTTAACCTTATTTAGCCATGCATGTGCTGACTCTTTGATTGGGTTTTCTCAGACATGAACACCAGATACAAATGATAAAGCCATTTACTGGTTATATCATACTTTGGAGTAAAGGGTTTAACACATATACCAAACACAAGGTACAGAGGAACTTACCAAAATACTTAGAGCTTTATCTACTCTACCGGTTCTTTCCCTTTAGCACTGGGACCTTATCTCGTTTCTTTGGCTAAAACAATAAAGCAACTTCTTGAATCATAAAATATGACAAAAAACTTATAATACAGTAAGAATATATAAATATGCAAACATATCCTACAAGCCATCGTACTTACTTAAGTGACGACACTAAAACATGGGTGGCGATCTTATTAGTGGGATAATCTGCCTAATAAGGTCCTCGTCCTATCTACAATCTCTCTATCACTTTGACCACTACTTCACAATATTGACGAAGTTCTTTGTAGCAATCCGCCACGAAGCTATCAACCTTATCTAGCCTAAGTCTTGCAACTTGGGTAGTTTTCGCCAGGGTAATCTCCTGAAAATCAATCCAGTTCACCAAACCAGGTTGTGACAACTCCCCGACCCTAAAAATAAATTTCATCATCAAAAATTCGTACCTATAAAGTGATGTGGGTATTGATCCTTCATGGTACTTTCCCTCTCCCGTGTAACTTCTTTTACCTTGTGGTTTCACCACATCAACTTAACAAAAGGAATCTCTTTGTTCTTGAGCATCTTAGTTTCCCTATCCAAGATACATACAAGCACTTCCTCGTAGGACATATTTGGTTCTACTTCCAATATTTCCAATTGAATTACATGATCTGGATTAGAGAGATATGTTTGCAATATTGCCACATGGAATACATCGTGGATCTTGGATAGTTTCGGTGGGAGGGCTAAACGATATGCTACTGGCCCAATACGCGCCAAAATTTTGTAAGGTCTAATGAACCGCAGGCTAAGTTTCCATTCTAATCCAAAATGAATAATCCTTTTTCATGGTGAAACTTTGAGTAAAACTTTGTCGTCGACTTCATCAGACACATCTTTCCTTCTTTTGCTTGTATATGCCTTTTGGCGATCTTGAGCAATCTTCAAGTGATTCTTGATGGTCATCACTTTTTCTTTCTGTTTCTTGGACTAGGTCTGGGCCAACTAGTTTCTTCTCACTGAGCTCCAACCAACATATCCGTGATTGACATTTTCTCCTATATAGTGCCTTAAAAGGTGACATACCCAAGCTAGCATCATAACTGTTGTTGTAACACCTTGAAATTTGGGCCTAGAAGTATTGGGCCTTGAGCTACGGAGCGGTTAGGAAACTGTGCATAAATGAATTTCTGCTTCAGTGGTTAAGTGATTGAGGAGTGTTGGAGAAGTCCTAGGTTTAAACCTGGGCTTTAGCAAAAATTTTGGTTTTAAGTGGATAAAACCCTGGATGTAAGTAAGTGGGCTTTAAGAATATTGTTGGGGAAATCATGACACAAGAAAGGTTGATGATCCAGTGGTAGTGGCGTCATATTGGTGGCAAGGGGATCTTGAGTTCGAATCGCATGGGGTGCAAAGGGATTTTTTTTCCACGAGGTGAGAGAGAGGTAGAGTTGGATTAAAACTCTCCTGGGGTGGTGGTTGACTTGGTCTTAGATGAAGTTGTTGGGGAGTTTGAATTGGTCTTTGAGGGATTTATGGAGTGTTTTTAGGAGGATTTTGGGGGATTTGGATAAAGGGGTTGTTGGGGAGAAAAAGAAGGAATTTGGTGTGTACTGTGCCTAATTTGAGTGGGGACTACTCAGAATTTTGAGATTTGGGGTTTGAGTGCACTATTTTGGGTTGGGGTAATTGACCATTTGGGGAATTATCCTTTACTACCGAATATATCATTCTCTTTTCCCCTCTTCTTTTGCGGTTTTGGTCTATCGATCTTTTTCTTCCCTTCTTGCCGAACCTTTTATGTTTCTCTCATCTCTCTATTTCTTTTGTCGGCTTTTAGTTAATGATTTTCTTGGTCGGTTATTTTTGATCACTCCTCCTCTCCAGTGTCTTATTTCTGTTACCGATTTATATCTTCTTCTTCTTTGATCAGTTTCGGTTTGGGAGTAGCTTTAGGAAACGGTGAGTTACTAGATTTCTTCTTATTTCTTTTTATATTCCTTTGATATGATCAAACTTCTTTCTTAAACGTATGCTCTTTTCTTTTATGTTCTTTGTTGGCCGATTCTCTTTCTCCCCTTATGCTTCGTAGTGCCTTCGGTTCATAGAATTCCACGAGGAGTGCAAACCGTTTGCTCATCTCGCGATTAAAGGTAAAGTTGAAGGCTTGTAATTTCTCAAGTGGTTGGTCGAATGTTACTTCCCCTTTTTGGGGGAAGGGTTGCGTGTACTTTCTCTAGATTAATGTGTGCTAAACCATGGCTTTAGACCATCGTAGTTGATAGACTGTATTTGTAATGCAGTTAATCGTCAAAGAGGAGTGTGATCAACTCTAGCCTGTGATCTAAGAGAAATAAACCGATTAGCGATCAGTCAAGGTAAGTATGGATTGTCGTTTTGGGCTTGGATAGTTATTAACCTTATTGGTTGTAAATCAGATACGACATTTTGGTTGATTATAGGATTCGAAGAGCGTGGATCTTAGTTAGTTTCGCGAATAGGTGTGAACTATGTGCTATGTTTGATAATCGGTTGAAAAGCCAAAAAGTATGTGTTATTTACACTGCTATGACTGTAGATCAAAAAAATACCGAAAAGCCAAAAATATGGCATATGATGCCACACGAGCATGCGATCATATGTGTGGTGAACCGAGCCCACGAACATGGGCATTAGTCTATAGAGGCTATCACGAGTGCTCTCGTGGCCTTGGGCTGTTCTGGGCATCGTTGGGCCGAAATGGGCCCACACGGATAAAATGTGTGTGGCGTGGCAAGTGTTGTTTGGACTATGACGTTCGCATAGCTGTGGCTATTTCTGGGCTAATTGGGCCACATGAGCGTGTGGGCCTACTTAGGCCGAATAATGGGCCTTAGGCCCATTTACACTGTTGTGACTGTTTAGGTTACTTAAGTCGCTCAAGGCGACGGTGGACCTTCTGTTGGGTCGCTAAGACCCACTATTTGTGAAATTACAAAAATACCCTCGATTTGTGAAACTACTGAAATACCTTCGATTTGTGAAATTATCGAAATACCCCCGGTGTGTAAAATTACTGAAATACCTCCAGTTTGTAAAATTACCAAAACACCCTCAATTTGTGAAATTACCGAAATACCCCTATAGGGTAGGATTATCGAAATACCCCTGTAGGGTAGGATTACTTAAATACCCTTATAGGGTAAAATGACCGTTTTGCCTTTGTGGATAGATGACTGGATTGGTCTTCGAATTTGATTGACTTGACTGTGGTCGTATGACTGGTATGGTTTTAATATGTGTGTAAATGATTATTACTGTGCATGGACATTTTGCATACACGTGTGATGATTGAGCATGACATACACAACATATTGCATGGGGTTGGGATTCTGTTATGGAGGAAGTACTGCTACTGGTGGCTCTGCCACAATCACTGTTACTGGTAGCTATGCTGCGATACTGTTACTGGCAGCTTTGCTGCAATATTAGTGTGTGGGCTGGGTGGGTCAACTTTGTCCCCACATGGTGTGTTGGGTTGGTAGGGGTGGTGTGCTGGCTGGATTAGGGTGGGTTGCATACTTGCACCATACTGATACTGTATCGGGTTTAGGCCCACATTGTTTTCGTATTGGGCTAAGGCCTACCTTGTTTCTGTATTGGGCTAGAGCCCACATTGTTCTGTTCTGTTACTGATCTGGGCTAGGCCCAACTATTACTGATATTGAGAATGGGCTAGGCCTAATTGATTCTGTTATGGGTTGTGACCCAAATGATATTATAGTGGGTTTTGGCCTACGTATGCTCTAAATTAGATTGTACCGTTACTGTTAAAAGGGCCTTGGCCCTGACTCTTACTATTTCTTTTTCTGTTTCTGTATACTGACGTTACTTTAGTAAGGGGATTACACACTGAGTTTTCATAAACTCACCCCGTTTATTAACTGTGCAGGTATTACCCAGCATTAGGAGGATCGGTGCTGCGAGGGACTTGGAGATGGCCACACAACTGCAATTGATTCTGATTTTCTTTTAAGTTACCTACTTATAAATACTTATATTTTGATTTGGGTTGTAATAAGGCCTCCGTTAATTTCTGGATTTTGAATTGGGATCGTCGTTTTATTACGTTTTCTATCTGTCTTAAATGTAGATCGTGGTTTTCCAAGTTAATAACTGTTTTCAAAACACTACGTTTTCACAACTTAATCTTGAAACATCACGTTTTCGTAAACTGATTACTTTTAAGCTTAGATTCCGCAACTGAAAAGAAATTTTGGGAATAAACTAATGTAACTGGGATTTTACTCAAGTTTTTAATTAAGAAGGGTTTTCAATGAAAACATGGTTTTCGAAAGACACTTCAATGTGGCATGCCAGATTCGGGCCTAACTTCTAGGCCAGGTTTGGGGTGTTATAGTTGTTATAGAAGAATTCCGCCAAAGGTAAATATTTTTCCCAAGTCATCCTAAAATCGACCATGCAACCCCTGAGCATTGACTTGTCGTAATTCAGAGTAGAAGATTAAACTAGTTTTCAAATTTAAGGAGTTTGAATACAAGCATTTTCATTATGTTTTAGTTATGTTTTCATAGTTTTATTTACATTCAATAAAATGTGCACATTAAGTCTCTTATTGATCTTAGGAGCCGAATGAGGCCTAAGGGTGAGCTAATTTCACTTTGTGAGTGTGCAGGAAACCATTAGAAGGTGCACTAAATGAATACTAGCCACTATGTCGCAACACGGATGACTCGATGTTGCAACATAGGGACCAAAATGGAGAAAACTCAAGACTACCTTCGATGTCGCGACACAGGCTAAGGGTGTCACGACATACTTCTGAAGATAGCTGCAAAGGAGTATATTGATTGCTGTGTCACGACACATGTCCTGGTGTATCACGACATCGACTCTGTGAGAGAAACAACACATAAAGAAGGGTCGTTTTGGTTTGCACAATCAAACTTTAAGCTCGAGAACATTAGCTAACTTAGGGTTAAGGACGATGGCCACCTGAGGGCTATAAATAGGCTCATTTGTCACTTGTTATGGGCACCATTCCTTTAGCCTAAATTCTCTTTGTAAAAATTAGTTTAGTTTTATTTCGTTCTTAGGTTTTAGATTTATTTCAATTGTTCTTTTTTATTTCAAGAGATTTGAATTATGAAAGCATTCAAACTCTATGGATTTGTGCTTAACTTCAATACAATCAAGCTATTTCATTTACTCTATCTGGTCGATTTAATTAGCATGATTTGTATTTACATCGATTATGTGTTATCTATGGAAGCCATGAGGAACAAATCCCTCTATGTAGGATTAGTGAGTGGAGGTATGATCTGTTAACTGTTTTGTAGGGTTACTCAACAGATCAACTATTTGGGAAAGGAAGAATGCGAAACAAACCCTAGGCCTGACAAACCCAGAAAATCATCAAGTTGGGAAAAAAACAAAAAATTAGTATTACCCATCCGTGAACACCTTAACCCTAAACTAGTCTGAATCGTGAGGTTAGAAGACAAGTAGTTCTTGCTGACTCATTATGTTAGTGGAAGATCAGAAGATCTTGCTAGAGTAGCGACTAGTTGATTGACGAGGAACTCGAAATGACAATTGATGAAGGTTACTAAAGTGAGATAATCACCCATAACCAGAATTGATTTATTGTCCTTTTTTAATCTATTGAATTTTATCTTTATATGATATTTCATTTTTATTACTATTATTATAAAATCATAAAATCCTTTACTTCATATTTTTCATACTATAACTGATTTAAAAGTACTAATTAGATCTTTTAGTGTTTAGGTTAGAATTGATCTGGCACTCGCCTCTCATTTAGTGTTCACGGATGGGCCATACCAATTTGGGGTTAATTCCCACCTTGATGACTTCCCAGGGTTGTCAGGCCTAGGGTTTGTTTCACATTCTTCTTTTCCTTAACAACTGATCCATTGAGTAACTCTACAAAACAACTAACAGATCATATCTCCACTCGCTAATCCCTATAGAGGGATTAGTTCCTCATGGCTTTCATAGACAATATAAAATCGATGTAAAGAGAAAGCATGCTAATTAAGTCGACAAGATAGAGTAAATGAAAGATCCTGATTGTATTGAGATTAATCACGAATCCACATAGATTGAATGCTTCCACAATTCAGATATATTTAAAACAACGAAGAACAACTGAAATAAATTCTAAAATGTAAAAAGGAAAGAAAAACTAAGTGAAAATCTAGACTAAGTGAATGATGTCCATCACATGTGCTAAAGGAGCCTATTTATAGATAAGTGGCCGTCATCCTTAACCCTAGGTTAGCTGATGTTCTCGAGTTTTAAGTTTGATTGTGCAGACCAAAACACCCCGTCTTTGTGTTTAATTTTCGTCAAAGAGTCGATGTCGCGACACACCAGGACCTGTGTCGTGACATAGCAATCAATATACTCCTCTTCAGCTATCTTCAAAGGTATGTCGTGACACCCTTAGTTTGTGTCGCGACATCGAAGGCAATCTTGAGGTTTCTCCATTCGACTCCCTATGTTGTGACATCGACTCATCCGTGTTGCGACATAGCAATCAATATCCATTTAGTACACCTTCTAATAGTTTCCTACATACTCACGAAGTGCGTTAGCTCACCCTTAGGCCTCATCCAGCCCTTAAGTTCAATAAAAGACTCAATTTGCACATTTTATTGATTGTAAATAAAATTAAGAAAACTTAACAAAAACATAACGAAAATTATTGTATTCAAGCTCCTTAAATGCAAAAACTAGTTTAATCTGCTACACCGAATTACGACAGATCAGTTTTGCTTCACCATCGAATCATGAATAAAAGATTTCTCTTATGGCAACAAACAATATACATCAAGGAAAATAAAATTATTCAAAACAAAATTTGTTTTCTCGAATATTTTCAACAATGAAATAGAACAATCTCCAGGTTTAAAAATGCAGTTTTGATCTCTTATCTCCGAATGCAATGACAAATTTTCTTTCAAAATTAATTCATACATGCAAAGCAGAGAAAACTTAGGTAGATGCATATTTAAGCAAACAAATCTCTTAATTTTCCTTCAAGCAAGCATGTACTTACATTAAAATTTCACACCAGAATTTAAAGAATTCACATAACCATCAAAATAAAACAAATTAAGCATTTTATGTGAAAACTCTTTATCACTCACAACATTCAAATTGGTTGAACAAAAGACATCAATAGAGACATCGAATTGCGGTTTAATGTCACTTAATCCAACACAATGCATGTCGTGAGAAAAATGTTGCAAAACATTATTCGAGATAAACTCATCAACAAAAATCGAAGAATAACAACAAAGTGGAACTTTTTAAACAGATCCTTCGAGAACAAGAGCATTGGCAGCCTTATCAATAACATTAAAAGAATACCAACTTGGTAGAATCCCAATAATTTCCTTCCCTTGCTTACCTTTCGGCTCTCGTCAAGACCTTTTGACTTCCAACTTACCTTCTTCGATCAAATGGAATTTTCTCTCGAAAATGGAGTAATGTAATGAAAAATTTGGCATTGGATTTTTGCAAACCTGTGGCAAAGAAACATCACAAGACAACCTTGAGTTATGGTTAGTTAAAACTAATTCGCTCCTCCATTTTTCTTGAATAATTTCTTGCTCACTTTGTTTTCTCACAATGACATTCTCATCACTCGCATTTTCTTTTATTTCATCATTTTAAATATTTTTTTCTTTCTTTCAATCTCTTTTTTTCAATCTCTTTTTCAATCTCAATCTCTTTTTTCACACACTCTTTTATTTTTGAAAACTCACTCTCATTCTTTTTTTTAAATTTTTTTTTAAATTTCATTTTTCCTTTTCTTTTCTCACTCACTCACTCTTTCTTTCCTTTTCAATTTCCTCACTAGCTTTTAACTTCATTTGATCTTCAACAATTTGTTTGGGAGTTAAAGATACGAGTGTAACAAATTTTCCCTGGAACACTAAAGAAAAACAATTATGTTTTCCATCATACTTGGCTCGATGATCAAATTGCCAAGGTTGACCCAAAATAATATGGTTATCTTGTATGGGAGCAACATCACACCAAACTTTGTCATGGTACTTTCCAATAGAGAATGGAACCAACACTTGTTTGGTTACCTTTTCTTTTTCAAACTTTTTGCACCATTACCGATTGGAGGGTTGTGGATGTCCCGACATGAGTAATTTCATCTTCTCAACCATGTAAGGGCTCACAATGTTAGTACATATTCCACCATCAATGATAAGACTACATACTTTGCCGTAGACTTCATAGTGCATTTCGAATGACTTTTCTCGTTGAAAAGTTCCGTCAATAATATTGCTATTCCCATACATAATAACTTAGCTCATAAATGAACTTAATCATGTCTCAAGTAATCATTTTCAAGTCATTATCAATATGCCAAGATAACCTTAAAAATAAACACATCAAAGTAACCAATGTCACATAACTTGGTAATGCATTAAAATGTACCAAACCAACCTAGCTTTCCAAAGCTTATACATGCTAAAAAAACTATTAACACATACACCATCAAAGACTACCCATCAGCTCATGCTATTCTCTCCTGCAGCGACTTGGATGATGGCTGATCAACGGTAGTTTTGAGCAGTGCATTGATTGGTTGGAAGCTTCTATAAGGCTGCTCGATAAAAAAATGTTGGAAGACTTCATCATCCTCCTTTAGAATAGTTGGAGCAGTAGGTACAATTTTATCTTTCGGGGCAAAGAGGAGGCGGCGAGCATGATTAGGGATAGAGCCTTCACCCTGAGTAATGATTTTCGGGTTCACAACTTAAGCCATAAACCTATAATTCCTTTTACCCCTGTGTGCAATAACTGGAAGAAGGAAAAAAAGGCTTTTGTTAAGGTTAATGTCGATGCTACGTTGTCAAATGGGAAAATGGGGTACGGGGTTATCGCCAGAGATGAGGAGGGGTTCGTGGTTGGCGGCTGCGGAGGTTATAAAAACATGGAGGTGATTAGCGAAAGGGTTAAGCTAGTGGCTCTGGATGAAGGGATGCAACTGGCCAGGAGATTAAAGATCCAGTAGGTTTTGTTTGAATCCGATAATGCCAGCCTAATAAATAGAATTAAAAATCGCAACAGGGATAATACCATTATGGGCCAGTACGTGCATGAAACATGCAGGAAATTTGAGATGTTTGTTTCGGCTGACGTGATGTGGACCCCTAGAAGCAATAATAGGCTAGATGATTTTATGTGTAAATTTGTTTTAAATAATAATTGCTCTTGGGATTTTGACGTGAAATATCCTAGAGAAATTCATGAAATTGTAATTCAGGATGCTATTAATGAAATGTAGACCTTTTATGGTCATTTTTTGCTCAAAAAAAAAACCTTAGTCAAATTACTCAAAAACTACCGAATTGTCCAATGGATAGTGTGATAGATCTCCGATGAACTTCCAACTGATTGAGCTTCTGATAATCTATAAAGAAAAGGAAAATAACTACGTAAGCAATGAATGCTTAGTAAACTCGTATTAACTTGAAACATAATATATCATTCCAAAGATGAACTTTATAAAAGAAGTATAAAACTTTGCCAATGCCATAAGATTAATAAAGCCTATATAACACCATCAAACTTACAACTTAGCATACTTGTTCATGATACATATGAAATTAACCATATATATATAAACATAACATTCAATTCATCATCATTACCATATGATCATGTTTCATTCCATTAAATTACTTACCATTTCGCAATGCTTCGTATAAGCCTAAACAACATCATCAAATCACAAGTTAGTACACTTGTCCATAATATAAATGAGTTTATCCCCAGCATAAGTAGATTTTCTATATATATGTACATCATTTAATTCATCAATCTTTTCATAACACCATGTTCCATCTCAATTGTGAACTTATCATTTCATTCCCTTTTCGTACCCATTGAACCATCTAGAATTACATTGGATACTCGGGAAAGCTCACACAAAGTGTACATTTACATATAACCATAACCTTTCCTTTACATGAATGCTCACATGAGCTCTGAAATGGGTCTGCTCACACGAGCTATGGGTCGGAATGTAAGCTACACGATGCTACTCACATGAGCTATGGAGAATCTACAAAAAATGCAGGACCTTAGCCATCGGTAGGACATTCAAGACCAGCACCCAAAACATGAAATCCCTAATGATATGTCATTTGTATCATAAGAATTCCTAAGGTTCAATTCAGACTTGATATCCGTCAATTCGTCATAATGTGGATACATCCACATATATATTGATTCATTTACATTAAAAACAACATAGTAAACATTAATTTAATTAACATTATAATGATTACAGTTCATACGAACTTACTAGACTAAATTGCAACAACGACTAAGTACGAGGTCTATTTGATAATTTTCTCTTCTTTATTTTCCACTCGTTCTTGATCTAAAATAATAATTTCATTTAATTCACTAATTCTAACAGAAAAATCAATTCATTTTATACAATTAAGTCCTTTTTAACATTTTTACAAAATTACCCCCAACATTTTACTTTTATACAATTTAATCCCTAAGTTCAAAACATGCAAATTAACCATTTTTATTCAATTAATACCATTTCAACATTTAAAATAATTAATTTAACTTATAACCCATAATAATAAAAATTTACAAATTTCCCCTCAAAGTTTACCCTTTTTTTAATTTAGTCCCTAAATCCGAAACTTGCAATTTCATCATTTCTAAATAAAATTCATGCAAATCGATTTTTACTTATTTTTATAACAACACATATTTATCATCCATTTGTAATATTTTCCTTAAATTTTACCATTTTCATAAATAAGTCCCTATACCTTAAAATCATCAAAAATTACTTAATAAAATATGTGTATTTAACAACAAAGCTTAACAATCTATCATAAACTTTCACAAACACCTCAAATTCATCCATGGTAAAATTCTAAACATTTAACAAGTTTAAAAATTGACCCCTGAGCTAGCTAGATCAATCTACAACGATATCAAAAACATAAAAATTACTAAAAACTAACCTTAAAATACCAACATGCATGAATTATGCTTAACCGAACCTTCAAAGCACAAAAATGGTGCCTTTTTCATCTTCAATTTCAGTGGAGAAATAATTGGGGAAGATGATACAATTGTGGTCTTAATTTAATTTAATTTAATTTATCAAATTACCATTTTAACCCTTGTTAATAATTAAACAAAGCATAAAATCCATGTCCATATTTGTCCACAAATTTCTTAAATGGTGTATTTACCATTTAAGTCCATTTATTTGCATTTCCATAGTCATTTAACCCTTTTAACTAATAGAACTCGACTTTTACACTTTTTACGATTTAGTCCTTTTTACTTAATTAACCATTTAAACCTCAAAATTTCTTAACAAAACCTTAATACAACCTTAATAACACTCCATAAATATTTAATAAAATATTTACGGATCGATGTATAGAAACGAGGTCCCGATACCTCATTTTCTAAAACCATTTTACTTTAGGGTCATACCACTTAAACCTAATTATTCATTCAAATAACATAATTGCAAATTTATTTTAATACCATATTTAACTCGTAAATATTAAATAATAACATTTACGAACTTACTCATCAGGTTTGTGGCCCGAAACACTGTTTCTAACACCACTAAAAAGCGGGCTGTTACAGCATCAATATTGAAAACTGATTCTTGAATGACTTTTGTGCATTTATTCACCTTCAATATCCACAAAAAAATTCTCTTCATGCACCAGAAATTTAAGTGACCAAATGCACACTCTTTCATGCCAAAACCAAACAGCCTTTGTGTGTGAACACCCCTAGATCCTCTTATCAGCCATAAATCATCCTATGACACATTAAACATGCATTAAGACAATGTAATCATGCTAATAAGCTAAAGTGAAATGAACAGTCACCTACATCATAACTAAATAAACATTAATCATTGACAACTTTTTGTATTCTTATTCAACTTAAAACACCCTATTTATAATGAAAATTATCATACTATTACTCATGCATAAAAAGTAACAACCAAAATAAATGACACACTCCACCCACTTATGACACTAATTAATGCTTAAAATAAATGAACAAATAAGATGCTTAAATTCAAGGCTTAATTAGATGCAAACTAAATAAACAAATGAGTTACATAATGCATGACATAATTTAATATGCAAACTTAATTAAGATAGGTGTTACATAATGCATGACATAATTAAAACACAAACTTTATTAACATGTGAGATGCTTTAATGCATGACTTAATTAAATGCAAAACACATAATGTAAGTCACAATTTAACGATGCAGATAAATAATGCAAGACATTAATTACAGATGCAAACATAAACTAAACTAAAACTTAATTAAAGTCCTTTAAATTGTCCCATGATTAATCAAAACTATCACTAAATTCATCCACACTTGAACCCAATTAACCATCATAGACATGGGCTAGGCCCAACTTGATTAATAAGCTTCATTTTACACTTGGACCCTTCTCGTTTGGGCCAATCTAAACATTTCTGAACTGCATCGTAATATGATGTGACCAAAATCACAACACCTATGCTAGATGGACAAACGCATTAAGTCTATACTTGCTCTAAGATCGCAAAGTGCCTTGCCAAAATTCACACCTCCAATCTCTATAGGAATGGTGAAACTATCGGGTTCTTTGTGTTTTGATGGGACTCTTCTAGACTTAACAACACTACACTTGGCATTAAGAGTGAATTGCTCTTCTCTCCCAATCTTTGTTCTCCTAGGCATCACTTCTCTAAGGAACATGACGTATTTCGACACATCTTCAAAGACCTCAAGCAATGAGATGTTGACATTCAAAGCCTTAAACATATTAAGGAAGTCTAGAAACTCCTCATTGCCTCACTTTTTCTTTTCTTCTAGTCTACTAGGAAAGAGTTTGGGGGTCAGATTTTGTTGTTGTATTGGAATGGTTCTATCTTCTGATTTAGTTCGTGTGGGCTCGTTCTCGGGTCCTTCCTTCTCTTCCACCCTATCTTTAACATTAGGAGTGCGAGTGCTCTCATCCTTCTCACCCACTTCCTCATCGGCACTAATTGGTCGGATAGGTTCCTTAACCATAACCCCGGATCTAAGGGCAATTTCTTTGGCATGTTCCTTTTCTTCCCCCTTCGAGTTTGACTCGATATTACTAGGGATTCTAAAGGGTGCACAATTTTTCAATAATTACTCGTTTAGGTCTAATTGACCATGAATTTGACTCACATTGGCTTGCACCACATGCAAGCCTTCTTTTACCTTACTTACCGTAATCAACATTGTAGGGTCACTATTAAAGGTTGGTTTTCTTTCCAGGTCTTGGGGTGCTCTAAATGGTAATGGAGGTTGATATGGTGCATTTGATCTAGGAGGATTAAGATTTTGGGCTCTTTGATTGGAAGGACCTCCTTAGTTCCCTCCCCACCTGTTAAGATGGTTACGCCATCCCGGGTTATAAGTGTTGCAGTATGGGTTATATTCTCTATTCCCCACATAGTTAACCTCCATTTGGTTACTTTCATTAGAATTTCCCGATATAGATTCTTCACCATCATGTCTTAATTAAAATAGTATAGAATTGACTAATTTTGGACTTGTGCCTTGGCCGAACACATCTCTAATTGATTGAGCCTTTCAAGGACTTTTTGATACTTGTCCTCGCTACCGACTACATTCATAGTCGATTGTTTGGCTCTATATATGAATCGCTCAGTTGACAAAATGTAAGAATTCATTGCCATGTCTTCTATGAGTTGGCAAGCTTTAGCGTATGTATTTGACATGAACACCCACGCGGACGCTCCGTTAAGACTAGAGCACAAATTTCCATCAAGCCCATTATAAAAAACTTGAAGTCGCATCCAATCTTTCAAGCCATTATATGAGCACTTACGTAACATGAGTTTAAAGTGCTCCCATACCCAGTATAGTGTCTCCCCATTCAATTTCTAAAAATTCATAATATCTATATGAAGCTTCATTGTCTTGCTTCAAGGAAAGCATTTCACAAAGAATTTGTATGTTAGCTTCTCCCAAGTGTTGATGGAATCTACTGACTGTGAATCTAACAACATAAACGCATCACCAGTTAGAGAGAAAAGGAATAACCGAAGAGGGAAAGGATCATCAAATTTTGGAAACACGGAAATTTGCACATTTTTACATACCTTTTTTAACTTAAAATTATATAGTTTCGATAAAATTCTTGTCGAAAAAATAATTAATTTTTACAAAATAATTAAAGTGCACTTAAA
>CM025142.1:22452137-22462208 GCA_013467495.1 Gossypium gossypioides
ACTCTACTTTTGCACCTTTTATGATTTAGTCCTTTTCACTTAATTAAGCATGCAAACGTCAAAATTTCTCAACGAATTTTCTATACGACCCTGCTAACATACCATAGACATTAGATTAATAATAAAATAATAATTTACTCATCGAATTTTTGGTCCCAAAACCACTATTTCAATTTTAATAAAAATGGGTTGTTACAGCTCTCCCCCCTAAAAGAATTCTTGTCCCCGAAAATCTTACCAGAGAATAGGTTTCGGTATTGACTTTCATAACTTCTTTCGGTTCCCAGGTAGCCTCTTTTATACCGTGACATTGCCAAAGAACTATCACTAAAGCTACGTTTTTATTTCTTAATTTCTTAACCTCTCGAGCTAGAGTTTTGATCGGTTCTTCACTATACATCATATCTGGTTGAATCTCAACATCAATAGGTGAAATCAAGTGTGAAGGATTTGATCGGTACCGTCGTAGCATCGATACATGGAATACATTGTGAATCTTTTCTAACTCTAACGACAAAGCTAATCTGTAAGCTACTGGCCTGATTCTCCCAACGATCTCATACAACCCGATAAACCTCGGACTAAGCTTTCCTTTTCGACCACAACGAACAACTTTCTTCAAAGGCGATACTTTTAAAAAAATTTTGTCGCTCACTTGAAATTCAATGTCTTTTCTTTTCAAATCCACATAGGATTTCTGTCGATCTAAAGTTGCTTTCAAACTGTCTCTTACCACTTTAACCTTTTATTTAGTTTCTTATATAAAATCAACCCCTAAAAGCTTTTTCTTACTGAGCTCAGTCCAATACAATAGAGTTCAACACTTTTGACCTTACAAAGCCTCATACGGTGCCATTTTAATGCTCGATTGATAACTGATGTATGCAAACTCAACTAACGGTAGAAATCTCTCCTAGTTACCTTCAAAATCCAGAACACAGCATCAAACAATATCCTAGAGTATCAGAATCACTCGTTCAGATTGACTGTTGGTCTGAGGATAAAAGGTGGTACTAAAATACAGTCGAGTACCTAGTTGATATAACATATTTCTGTACTGACATAGCTGATATAACATTAGATACGCTATCCAGTCTACCAGACTCAATTCGAAGCTTTTCACCGTTCTGACATTTCAACTCAATATGCTTCTATCTACAATTCACAACAACATCATGCAGAGTTAACCAGTCCATACCCAGAATCACGTCAAACTCATCAAAAGGTAGTATCATAAAGTCAACCAAAAAATTGCAACCCCGAATCATCAAAGGATAGTTTTTATAAACTTTATCAACAAACACATACTGACTTAAAGGGTTTGTTACTTGAACTACAAACTCAGTAGACTCGAAAGGCAATTTCTTATTTGATACTAGAGTCGTGCATACATATGAATATGTTGATCCTGGGTCAATCAAAGCAGTAACATCAGTATCAAAGATAGAAAATGTACCAGTGATAACATCTAGTGCTGAAGCTTCCTCTTGAGCACGGATCGCATAAGCTCTAGCTGGCGCTCGTGTCTCGGATCTCACAGTAGAGTCATTTGTCTCACTACAGCTATTTCCCGCATTTCTAGTGTTCCGTGGCGGTCTACCTCTCGCAGCAGTATTACTTAATCGTGTAGTCTGAACCTTTCTTTGTTGGACCTTTTCAGGTAGTCTCTGATAAAATATTCATACAAACCACATTTAAAACATGCCCTATCTTTCATTTTGCAATCACCAATGTGTCATCGTCCACACTGTTAACATTCGGGATTATTATTTTTAACACTACCTACGCTCGCTATAAATGTAGCCTGACATTTTGAACTCGCATGCTATTTTTGTCGATCCCTACCAGAGAATCCACTGAAGCTGATGAATGGTTGTGATATTCTTTTGACTTCTTTGATGGTGATTGGTATGACTTTCTGGCTGATCTCTCTTCTAGATCACAAGCCTCGTAGTCGTCATTTCTCTTTGCTTTACTCAACTCTTCTATTTTGCGCACTCTGTCAACCAGAACAACAAATTCTTTCAATTCAAGAATCCCGACTAATAGCTTGATGTCTTCGTTCAACTCTTCTTCAAGCCGTTTACACATAGCAACCTCTTTACATTCTTTGGCATACTTGCTGAGTCGAACAAATTCTCTCTCGTATTTCGATACTGTCATCTGGCCCTATTTCAGTTAAAGAAACTCTTTACATTTCTCATCAAGAAATCTCTGGCACACATACTTCTTTCAAAATTCTGTCTGAACGAATTCCCAATCTATCCAATCTCTCGACACAACTAATACTAGGGTATTCCACCACTGATAAGTTGAATCCTTCAGTAATGATACAACACATTTCACGCATTCTGTTGGTGTATAAGATAATTCATCAAAAACTCTGATTGTATTTTCTAACCAGAATTTAGCTCTTTCTGGATCATCTTCAGACGTACCTCTAAACTCTTCAGCCCCATGTTTATGGATTTTATCAACTAGAGGCCTACTCACTCGCACTGGTTCCAAACTTTGGGGAACTACGGGGATTAGTTGGGGAATAGGTGATCGTGGAGGTCGTTGAGTCATAGGGTTTGTTCGTACGAACTCAATAAACCACTCATTCATCATATAGAAGAAGGGTTCTTTAGACTCTCCTCCCCGGCCCTCAGATATAGGCCCTACTACCACTTGATGCTACTCGGTGAATGGAGGCTTTCGTGTTACTTTTAGCCTCAATAAAATTAGCTCAGTTGGATGACATCATATCTATATGAAAACATAGTTCAAATCGAGTCAGGAGTTATCACAGTATCACAAGTTATATAATGGCATGTATTTATAAACTCGTACACGCTACTTTTAGTCCAAGAACTGACTAAATTGTAGCTCAGATACCACCTAAATGAAACACCCTTAACCCAATCCATCATCAAAATAGGGTTACATAGCAAAACCATAAAAACATAACTTGAAAACATACATTTCAAACCCTCAATATAAACATGATATAAAACATACAAACACATGCATATCATCTCTTATTCCAGCCTTTGAGGCATTAGAAATACCTTAGAAGCGATTCCGAACTAAATTAGAAACATTTGGAACATTTAAGAAAAAATTTAGAAAAATTGAAGTATAGGGGCCACATGGCTGAGACACACACCAGTGTCTCAGGCGTGTAACAATCAAAATAAGGACACATGATCATGTCCCAGCTCGTGTTCATGCCCATGTAACTTACTGAGTTCGATCACACGGCCAAGTCACACGCTTATCTGCTAGGCCGTGTAACTCTCGAAATGGCTCACACGCTTGTGTGCCCGACTGTGTGCTAGGCTGTGTAATGCCTGACTTGTAACATTTGAAACCTACAGGGGACACATAGCCGTGTGTCATACACGGCTGAGATAGACACCCATGTTTTAGGCCGTGTGGACATGAAATTGGCCAAAATCAAGCAATTTCCATCACCCATTTCAAGCATATACTTACAATAATTTTGTACCCAAGTTCAAGGTATCAAAAACATACCAATTCATGCATGAAACAACCAATTCAATGAACCATAAATCCATCCAACCAATATGCCAAAAAGGCACCTCAAATGCATTCAACAATATCTTACCTAAAAATGGAAACATTACCACATTTCATACATACACGTCAAGATCAATACCATTTCAAAACTTACCCTATTTTGACCACATCAAAACTATTCCAACATATACCATATTGGCCATTAAATCATGTATTGTAACTTAGCCATAATGACACCTACCATCAAGGTATCAAAAGTACCATAAGTACATCAACCATAATAACATATACATGCCAAACATATCAACTAGATCATTAAACACAAGTCCACCTATACATGTCATTATAACCTTGGCCAAAACATCCAAAACTACCGATATATTTGTTAGATAGTGTGATTGATCTTCGATGAGCTTCCAAACTGATCGAGCTTCTCATTATCTATAAAATATGAGAAAGAAAACTATGTAAGCATAAAATGCTTAGTAAGTTCATAAACTATGAACAAAACTTACAATTTCAATGAATAACCTTAAAATTAAACATGATACAATCCAACCACAAGCTTGGCACAAGCCTAAGCATCATCCACAACACATGTTAGTGCATCATTTCACAATTCACTTGAATTAACATAAGGTAAGTCATTATACATGAACAACATCAATTGCAATCATCATTTTCATGAACATAGATATACTTCCATTAACATTTCCTTTTCAATCCTTTTCATAGAATCATGACATAAGTCATTTGAATATTTATCGTTTCCTTCCTTTTCATACCCATTGAACCGTTTAGAATAACATCAGATACGCGGGAAAGCTCACACAAAGTGTGCTAAACATATAACCTTTTCTTTTTGCTTTACATCATTGATCACTTGAGCCGTGAAATGGGTCTGCTTACACAAGCTGACGGTTGAAATAAAAGCTACGCGATACTGCTCACACAAGCTATTGAGTATCTGTAAGGAATTCCAGACCTTAGCCATCTGTAGGACATTCAAGAGCTGTAATAGTCCATTTTTCAGTGGTGTTGGAAATAGTGGTTTCGAGGCCACCAAATCCAACGAGTAAGTTCATAAATATTATTATTTAATATTTACGTGTAACAACCTATTTTAAGTGAAATCAAAATAGTGGTTTCAAGATTACAAATCTGACGTCAAAAAAGTTATTTTAATATTATTTTAATATTTACAGCATGTTAGTAGTGTCGTATAAAAATTTCGTGAAGAAATTTTATCGTTTGCAAGCTTATTTTAATAAAAGGACTAAATAATGTAAACTACAAAACTTGTGTTCTATTAGTAAGAGGTGCCAAATTGCTAGGAAGTCTAAACATGAGTGACCTTAAATGGTAATTAAACAATTAATTTAAGTAGTGGACAACTATGGACGCCATTAATATGTTTAATAAAGGTTCTATTAGTAATTTAATAATTAAATAAACAAAATAAATAAAACAAAAATCATATTACCTTGTCCATCTTCATCTAGACGAATGTCTAAGGAAGGAAACCACCATTTTTGAGCTTCAAACATTTAGCCAATATATATTCTCAAGCATGTAAGTATTTTTTTCATCCTATTTTTAATGATTTATATGTTATTAGAGACGTTATAGCTTGATTTAGCTAGCCTGGGGACTAATTTGCAAAACTGTTAAAAGTCTAGGGTTTTACCATGAATGTATATTAGTTGTTTTTGATGTTTGATGGATGAAAATGAATAATTGATGATAGTTGAGCAATTTTTGTAAAGGAATTTTTGATGAATTTATCATTTAGGGATTTATTTGAAAAAAAGAAAATTGTTCATGGTAAAA
The DNA here is from genome assembly GCA_013467495.1 of Gossypium gossypioides. Taxonomy (NCBI): domain Eukaryota; kingdom Viridiplantae; phylum Streptophyta; class Magnoliopsida; order Malvales; family Malvaceae; genus Gossypium; species Gossypium gossypioides. Next base: position 22,457,490 of record CM025142.1, read on the forward strand.
ATGTGAAATATATGGAATATAAGGCTTGCTAGGGACTTAATTGATGTCCGGTTAGCATGGGTTGGCACTAAATTGCCTGAATTTTCATTTTTATGAGCAATGGATTAAATTGTAATGAATTCAAAATTTTAGGGGCAAAGGCATAATTTTGCCAAAATATGATTTTTGGATTAAATTGAATAGAATGAAATTTGAATGAGTTATATTTGATTATTTAGATAAAAAAAAAAAGCAACGTATGGATTTAGATCGGGGAAAAGAAAAAGTTTGGATTAATCGATCATACTTTTTCGTTCGTGTTTGAGGTAAGTTCGTTAATTTATATAGTGTTGAATTATGTTTGAATAAAGTAATTTCATGTTATATATTGATATTACGACTCTACGAAAATATCCAACGAAGTTTCAGCAACTTTCAGATCCTGTTTGAACCTTAGGAATATATAGGATACAAATGACATGTCATTAGGGGTTACCGTGTTTTGGGTGCTAGTCCTGTACATCCTACCGGTGGCTAAGTTTCCAGCATGTGTTGCGGTTACTTGATAACTTGTGTGAGTAGCACCATGTAGTTACGTATTGACTGACAACTTGTGTGAGCAGACCCATTTATGGCTCGAGAGAGAGCATGTATATGAGATATGAGATAGTAGTGGTTTCGAACACATGTTGGCATATAGTGTGCGAGATTCCCGCGTGTCTGATATTATTCTAGTGGTTCAACGGGCATACAAAAGGGAAGGAGCAATATATTATTCGATTCATAATGTCATGTAAGCATGAGCAAGGTATGAGATGATAGTGATTAAAGATTTCTTGTATGTTCATAACAGTATGAATATTTGCATGGGAAGTATATGGAAGCCCTTTGTTGTGTAATGAATTTGACTAAGTTTTGTGTTAATCACTAATGTGAATTATTGTTGGTGCTTAGGCTTGTGCCAAGCTATGTTGGATATGTTCATAAATTGCCTTTAATCTTTTATAATGAAATGGTAAGCATTATTTATGATTTACAAACTTACTAAGCATTTTATGCTTACTTTGTATGCTTTCTCTCATTTTTCTAGATAATCAGAAGCTTTTTTGGGTTGGAAGCTTGTCAGAGATCCATCACACAATCCATCGGCTAAATTAGTAGATTTTGATGATTTTTGAGTCATGGTTATAATTGCCAGTATAGGTGTCTTGTTTAATGAATTTAGGTATTATGTATGGCTTGTATATATGTTATTTTGGTTGATAAATTAGTTGGTATGATATTAAGATTATATGGTATTTTGTGTGGTTGTTAATTTGATGCTTGTGTTGGTTAAGATGATGGTAAGGAAATGTTAATAGAAATGGTATTGTAGCAATTAATGGTTGGTGTGGAATTAATGTAGCATGATGTTGAAAATGGCTATGTTTTGGTAGTTTGGAAGTGATCATCTTTTGGTTAATTTGGTATGGTATATTTTAGTTGAGAAAATTGTCATTTTTTTATGGGTTGTACATGAGTTTTTGGTATATGATCAATATGGAAAATGTGATAGTGAAATTGTTCAATTGGCAACTTAAATGATGAATGAATTGGATAGTTGTTTAGGTAAGTTTTATTGTGAAGCTGTGGTGCCATTGTGGCATATTGGTTGAATGGTTAATTTCTATAATGTTTAAGCTTGAATTTGTATATGTTAAGTGAGTCTTGAATGCTTGATTATAGGTGCATTTGGCTTCTACAAGTAGTAGAAAATTGGGTGAGAAAATGGCTTGTAAAAAGGCTTATTTTTGTCGACACGGGCAGAAACATGGGCGTGTGTCTCAGTCGTGTGTGAGACATGGCCAGGCAACACGGGTGTGTGTCCTTTGTAGCTTTCAAAGAGTTGCAAGTCAGGCTGTGACACAGCCTAGCACACAGCCTAGCATACAGCCTGACACACGGGCATATGAGGTTATTTGGAAGGGTACATGGCCTAGCACACGGGCGTCTGGTTTGGCCATGTGACCAAGTCAGTGAGTTACACGGGCATGAACATGGGCTGGGATACGGTCGTGTGTCCCTATTTTGAATGCCCACACGGCTTAAAACATAGCTGTGTCTCTTGGCGCTATGAGTCATACGACCTGGCTACACAACCGTATGACCCCCGCAGTTTGAAAAGTTTTGCCTTTTTCTGAAAAATTTAATATATATCTTATTTATTCCAGAACCATTTCTAATGTCTTTTTAGGGCCTCAAAGGGTCTTAAAAGGGACCGTATATGTATTTTAGTCCGGTAATGCTCAGTAGCCCTAGTCTGGCGACTATACGGTCTAAGAGGTGTTACATTTATTGGTATCGAAGCTATGGTTTAGCTGATTCTCGGGCTGAACGTAGTGTATGTGAGTTTAGATATACGTGGCATTATATAACTTACGATGGTGTGATATCTCCAATCGATCCAACTCCGATGATGTAGAAAGTAACATGCAAGCCTCTGTTCACAAAGCAGCGTCGTCTGGTTCTAGGCCTGTATCTGAGGGCCGGGGAGGAGAGGCTAAGGAAGCCTTCTTTCATATGATGAATGAGTGGTTCACTGAGTTTATTCGAACAAATTCAGCTGCTCAACGACCTCCACCCCCACTTGTTCCCTAACTAGTCCCTATTATTCCTCAAGGTTTAAAACCTTTACAAGTGAATAAGTCGACTGTTGATAAAATCCAAAAATATGGGGCCAAAGAATTATGGGCTACAGTTGATGATGATCTTGAGAGAGCTAAGTTTTGGTTAGAAAATACAATCAGAGTCTTTGATGAGTTATCATTTTCACCGACCGAATGTGTTAAAAGCATTCTCAAGTTGAAAGAATTCATTGTTTTAGTTGACAGAGCACATAAAACCGATGAGCTTAGTAAAGAAAAAAGAAAATCCAATTTTGAAGCTAGAGTTTCAAGAAAGAGACCAACTGGGAAATCATATCATTCATCATCAAAGAGATTGAAAGATTACCATAACCGTTTGACTGGTTCAATGGGATATCCTAGTAGAGATTGTGGTAAGCAACATGCGAGTTCTAATGCTCAACCTACGTTAGTAGCAAGTGTTGGTAGTGTTAAATCCAACAAGCTTGATTGTCAGCGATATGGACGAAGACATTTTGGTGAATGCCGGATGTAAGAAGGAGCCTATTTTAGATGTGGTTCGCAGGAGCATTTTGTTTGGGATTGTCCTGAGTTACCTGAAAAAGATAAGATTCAGACTATTCAATCGAGCAATATAGCTACGAGAGGGAGACTATCGAGAAACCCTAAAAATATGGGTAATAGACGAAGTACGACTAGGGACACAGCTGTGAGGTTTGAGGCACGAGCACCAGCTAAAGCTTCTGTGATCCGTGCGCGAGAGGAAGCTTCTGCTCCAAATGTTATTATTGGTACTTTTTCTATCTCTTTGACACTAAAGTTATCGCTTTGATTAATCCTAGATCAACTCATTCGTAAGTATGCACAAATTTAGTGTCAAGTAGAAGTTTACTTATTCTGTCCATTGAATTCGTGGTTAAGTATCGAACCCTCTATGTCAGTATGTGTTAGTTGATAAAGTGTGCAAGAACTGCCCTTTGATGACTCGGGTTTACAGCTTTTCGGCCAATTTGATGCTATTACCATTTGATGAGTTTGATTTGATTCTTGGTATGGATTGGTTGACTATGCATGATGCTGTGGTGAACTATAGATGAAAGCTTATTGTACTAAAATTTCAGAATGGTAAGACACTTCGGATTGAATCAGACGAGTCGAATGAGTTGCCTATAGTTATTTCAGCTATGATAGCGCAGAAATATGTGAGAAAAGGTTACGATGCATACCTTGCTTATATTCTTAATTCTAAAGTGTCTGAGTTGAAACTTGAATCAGTGCCTATGGTTGATGAATATTTAGATGTGTTTTCAGAAGAGTTATCCGGGTTACCACCAGTCAGAGAGGTTGAATTTGCTATTGAGTTAGTACCAGGAACATCACTGATATCGATAGTTTCGTACAAAATGGCTCCTACGGTGTTGAAAGAGTTGAAAGTTTAGTTGCAAGAGTTAACAGATAGAGGTTTTGCATGACCTAGTCTGTCGCCTTGTGTAACAGCCAGATTTTGGGCCTAGCCGAAACAGTGGTTTCGGGACCACAAATCTGACAAGGGAAACTATTATTGTTATTATATTTTTGTGGTCTACAATTTCACGGAAATATTTCGTAAAAATTTCGTTCGAAAATTTTGATGTTTGGGCACTCAATTTGGTCAAAAGGATTAAATTGTAAATAATATAAAAGTTGAATTTTATGTGTTAAAGGTGTTAATTGGTTATGAAATTATAAATTGTGGTCCTTATGTGGTAATTAGACCATTAGTTAATTGATGGACAAAAATAGACATAAGAAATGGGTGAAATAGATTTTTTTTAAATAGGGGCATTTTAGTCATTTAGAAATTAAATGAATTAAAAAGGGAAAATAAGGCAAAAATTGTGTCCATCTTCTCCATGCTTGGCCGAATGTCTCTAAGACTCCTTAGCTAGGGTTTTGGCCACTTTCGAGCATGATTGTAAGTACATCCTAGCCCCGTTTTTAAAGTTCTTTACATTTTTGAGATCCTCGTAGCTCGGTTTAGGTTATTCTACCATTAATTCATGTTAGTGTTCATATTTGGAAAAATACCCATAGGTGAAATGTGTTTATTTTGCTGTTTTATGGTAGAATATGAAGC
>CM025142.1:22468756-22492593 GCA_013467495.1 Gossypium gossypioides
AAATGACCAAAATTGGTATGGTTGTTATGTATCAATTATGTTATGTTTTGGCATGAAAACAAGTTAAGTAATAATTAGTTAAATATGCACATGTATAGGTGTTTTGGTTGATGTTATAACTATTATGTTTTGGCTTGTAATTATGGTATATATATGTGACCTTATAATGGTTGATTTTATAGTCTTTACGATGCTTAAATGATGGAAGTTGAAATGGTATTTAAAATGTGTGCAATGGAATGTTCTTTTGACATGGTTGAATATGGTCATTTTGGTATTTGGAATTTAGTGGACATATATGGCTAATGGTGCTAATTGTCAAATGACCAGTTTGGTATTTTTGGTTTGAATCTGATAGGTAAATAAAGTGGTAAGTTTTGGCATAAACTTAGTTATAAGTTGATTGAACTTTTGGCTAAACTATACATATGTTTATACATGTTTAATTGCTGTGATTGAGGTGCCTTTTGGGCATATTGTTTGTATACACATATATCTTATTGGTTTAGCTTGTGGATGCATTTTTCTGTGCATTTTGAATGCTTGTTTACTTATGGAAAATTTGTTGTAGGAGTGTGCATGATTGGGTGAGAAAAATGGTTTGGAAATGGCCTATTTTTCATCCACACAGCTAGGGACACGGGCGTGTGTCTCAATCGTGTGTGACACACGGCCCTGCGACACGGCCGTGTGTCCCCTATAGCTTTCAAAGGGTTCAAGTCAGATAGTTACACGGCCTAGCACACGAGCGTGTGGCTTGGCCATGTGACCCAAGTCAGAGAGTTACACGGGCGCAGACATAGGCTGGGACACATCCGTGTGTCCCTACTTTGAATGCCCACATGGCCTGAGACATAGGTGTGTGTCTTTAAAGAGAGTTTAAAGAGAGTTTTTACATTATTGTAGACCCTTGAAGACTGTTTGAGATGCGTAGTGTCTTTGCTGAAATACAAGGCATATTTGTGGTGAGATACTTTGAGTACGATGGTATCGAATGATCAAATTAATTGGGATTTTTTCCAGAAAGAATTCAAGAAAAAGTATGTAAGCCGATTGTTTATCGATCAAAAAAAGAAAGAATTTCTCGAATTAAAGTAAGGAAATCAGACTGTAGCTGAATATGAACGAGATTTTTTACAATTAAGCAAGTATGCTCGTAACATTATATCGACCAATGAGGAAATCTGTACCAGATTTGAAGATGGGTTGAACGATGAGATCCGGTTGGCTGTAGCGGCACTAAAGTTGCGATAATTTGTAGAATTATTCGAGCGAGCACAAAAGGTTGAAGAGATTTGTAAAAGTAAACGACAATCAGATTCAAGATTTAGAGACTATAGTAAGAGAGGGTCGTTCAAGCCTGGTCAGTTGTCTCCCTTACAGAAATTTAGAAATGACATAAGTCGGTTAGCTGCTCCTTCAAAATTTGGTAACTGAGACAAAGAAATTTCCAGACAGTTAATGCTCCTGCACCGAGTGTTGGAAGTGTAAGAAATGTGGAGAGAACCATCTCGATGTGTGCTGACTGTAACAAAAGACATTTTGGTGAGTGCCGATCAAAATTGGGAGCTTGTTTCTGTTGTAGAGCTACCGACCATTTTCTTTGTAATTGTCCCAATAAGAAAAGCTATTTCGGGAATCAATCTAATAAACTCGAAGCAACCTCTCATAGGGGTAGAAGATCTAGAAATGCAAGAAATACTACTCCCAGTAGAGGAAATAATAGCGAGATGAATGAACGGTCAGAAGCAAGAACACTGGCTAAAGCGTATGTAATCCGAGCTCGAGAAGAAGCTACAGCTCTAGATGTTATTGCGGGTACTTTTTCTCTCTTTGATATTAATTTATATGCATTCATTGATCCTAGATCAACTTATTCGTACATATGCACTACATTAGTAGACAAAAAGAAAATACCTATTGAATCCATAGAATATATTGTTAAGGATCCAAATCCTTTGGGTCGGTAAGTTCTAGTTAATCAGTTATATAGGTCTTGCCCACTGAAAATTCGGGGTTACGACTTTCCCGCTAGTTTGATGCTATTACCTTTTAATGAATTCGATGTGATTCTTAGAATGGATTGGTTAACACAACATGATGCTATTGTGAATTGTTGAAGAAAATATATCGTGCTAAAATGTCAAGATGGTAGGCGGGTTTGAATTGAATCAGATAGATTGGATGGTACATCTAGTTTATTCTATGTTACAATGGCACGGAAATATGTTAAAAAGGGTTGTGAAGTATATCTCTCTTATATAGTTGAAACTAGCTTCAGTTCCAGTGGTATGTGAATTCTCATATGTATTTTCAAAAGAGTTGCCCGGGCTACCTCCAACTCGGAAGGTTGATTTTGGAATTGAATTGATGACGGGAATAACCCTGATATCTATAGCACCATACTGAATGACATTTAAAGAATTGAAAGAGTTGAAAGCACAGCTGCAACAGTTGACAGATAGAGGCTTTGCTCAACCTAGCTATTTTCCTTGGGGTGCTCCTATTTTATTTATCAAGAAGAAAGATGGATCTATGCGGTTGTTTATCGATTATTGACAACTCAACAAAGTGACGATAAATAACAAATATCCATTGCTGCGTATTGACGATCTGTTTGACCAATTGAAAGGTGCAATAGTATTTTCAAAGATTGATCTTCGTTCTGGCTACTATCAGTTGCGAGTTAAAGATTCAGATGTGCCCAAAACTGCATTCAGAACCAGGTACAAACATTATGAATTTTTAGTGATGCCGTTTGGTTTAACCAATGCGCCTGCAGTATTTTTGGATCTGATGAATAGAATTTTTAGACTGTATCTAGATCGATTTGTTGTGGTTTTCATCGATGATATTTTGGTTTATTCGTGGAATGAATCCGAGCATGTTGAACATCTGCGAATTTTTTTGCAAACTTTACGCGAAAAAAAATATTTGATAAGTTTAGCAAATGTGATTCTTGGCTTCGAGAAGTTTGTTTTCTGGGACATGTTGTGTTGGCAGATGGCATCAGAGTAGATCTAAGTAAAATTTCAGCTATTGTTGATTGGTAGCCTCTGAGAAATATATCTAACATTAGAAGTTTTCTAGGACTAGCTGGATATTATAAAAGATTCGTTAAAAGATTCTCGATGATAGCTACACCGATAATGCTACTATTATAGAAAGATGTGAAATAGGAATGGTCCGAGAAGTGTCAGCAAAGTTTTGACCAGTTCAAAGCACTATTGATCGAAGTACCCGTTCTAGTTTAGCCTAAATCGGGTAAAGAATTTGTGATTTTTAGTGATGCATCTTTAAATGGTTTAGGCTATATTTTGATGCAGGAAGGAAAGGTAATAGCATATGTTTCCTAACAATTGAAGCCATACGAAAAGAATTATCCAACACATGACTTAGAATTGGCAGCTATTGTGTTTGCGTTGAAAATTTGGCGACACCGTTTGTTCGGCGAAAACTGTCACATTTTTACTGATGAGAAGAGTTTGAAGTATTTAGCGTCGTTAACAATTTGAACTTGAGACAGCGCAGATGGCTCGAGTTGTTGAAAGAATATGATTTGATTATTGATTGTCATCCGGGAAAAGCAAATGTAGTGGCGGATGCTCTGAGCATAAAATCTCTATTTGCTTTGCGAACGTTGAATACGCAGTTTTCATTGTTTGTTGATGGTTCAATTTTAGCTAAGTTAAAAGCTTTAACCGTTGTTCTGACAAGAGATTTGTGAGGCTCAGATTTGTCATGATGTCTTGGTAGCTAAATGGAAATTGTGTGAGTCGACTCCTAATTCAGATTTTTAGATACGGTCTGATGATTACTTACTTGTTAGAGGCAGAGTTTGTGTACCAAATAATTTTGAACTCATTTGGATAATCTTGCATGAAGCTCATAGTGGTAGCTTGTCTTTTCATTCGGAAAGTAATAAGATGTACAGTGATTTGAAAATAGAGGTACTGGTGGCCTGGAATGAAACACGGGATTTTGGGATTTGTATTGAGATGTTTAGTATGTCAACAAGTTAAAGCTAAGCATAAGGTAACTTCTGGATTATTACAGCCAGTGATGATATCGGAATGGAAACGGGATCGAGTTACAAAGGACTTTCTATCAGGTTTACCCTATCTCTGAGGAAGAAAGATGCAATTTGGGTTGTTGTTGATCGTCTGACGAAGTCTGCACACTTTACTCCAGTGCATACAGATTACTCCCTTGAGAGATTACCTGAGTTATACGTTTCTGAGATCGTTAGATTACAAGGGGTGCCAATCTATATTATTTCTGATAGAGATCCACGGTTTACATCACGATTTTGGAGAAAGTTACAAGAAGCTCTTTGTACGCGGTTATGGTTTAGCACCGTATTTCTTCCTCAGATCGATGCTCAGTCTGAGCTAGTAATTTAGATACTCGAGGATATGCTTCGATGTTGCGTATTAGGGTTTGAAGGTAATTGGGAGAAATATTTGTCATTGGTTGAATTTACATATAACAACAGTTATAATTTAAGCATAAAAATGCCACCATATGAAGCTTTGTATGGTAAAAAATGTTGAACTCTGTTATACTGGTTGAGCTTAGTGAGAAAAATATACACGGGGTTGATTTGATTCGTGAGACTGAAGAAAAAGTAAAAGTGATCTGAGATAGTTTTAAAGCAGCTTCAGATCGTCAAAAATCATATGCAGATCTTAAACGTAAAGACATATAATTTCATGTCGACGATAAAGTATTCTTGAAAGTATTGCCCAGGAAGAAAGTGCTTCATTTCGGTCACAAAGGAAAGCTAAGTCCGCGATTTATCGGGCCTTATGAGATTATGGAAAGAACCAGACCTATTGCGTATCGATTATCTTTACCGTCAAAACTAGAAAATATTCATAATGTCTTTCACGTGTCTATGTTACGATGGTACTGATCTGACCCTTCATATGTTATCTCCCCGACGGATGTCGAGATTCATCTTGATATGTCGTACAGTGAGGAATCAATCAGAATTCTAGCACGAGAGGTGAAAGAATTGAGAAACAATAACATAGCTTTAGTAAAAGTTCTCTGGCAGTGACACGGAATTGAAGAAGCTACCTGGGAACTCTAGGAAGTTATGAGAAACCAATATCCGAACCTCTTTTTTGGTAAGATTTTCAAGGACGGAAATTTTTTAGGGGAGTTGTAAGAGCCCGGTTTTAGTAAAATTGGAACGGTGGTTTTAGGACCACAAATCTGAAGTCAAAAAATTTATTTTATTATTTTATTGCCTACAACATGATAGTAGTAGTGTATAAAAATTTCGTTGAGAAATTTTACTGTTTACATTCTCAATTTGATAAAAAGGACTAAATCGCGTAAAATACAAAAGTTGAATTCTAGTAGCTAAAGGTATTCAATAGCTATGGAACCTTAAAATATGAGTCCTGATGTGGTAATTAGACCATAAATATTGATAGTGGAATATGATTACTTGGTATTGTTAAAATAAGTGATAATTAAATAAAACAAAAATCAAGTATCATATTTAATTCTTTATTTGAGAACCGAATGTTAGGGATTGAGAAGCCATTGTTGAGCTTGAGCATTCGACAACTAATCCTTGGTAATTTGGTATGTATTTTTGTCCCATTTTTAATGATTTTTATGTTTTCGAGATCATTGTAGCTTAATCTAGCTAGCACGGGGACTAATTTGTAAAATAGTTAAACTATTAGGGTTTTGCCATTGATGAATGTGTAAGAGTTTTGATGTTTTATGGAAGAAAATGGTTAGTTTTTGATAGATAAACAACTTTTCTTCAGTGATTTTTTATGAAATTGTCCAAATAGGGATTTAATTGAAAAATAGAAAATTATACATGATGAAATTGTGAAATAAAGGAAATATAGGGCTTGCTAGGGACCTAGTTGATATTCGGCTATGATGGGTTGTGGTTAAATCGCATGAATTTTTGTTTTTATGGGCTAGGAACTAAATTCAAAAGAAATCAAATGTGTAGGGGAAAAAGTGTAATTTTGCTAATAATGGAATTTGGATTGAATTGAATAGAATAATTATTAAATTGGTTGAATTTATTTATTTAGATCAAGATAGATCCCAACCGAATTTAAATCGAGGGTAGGCGAAAGTCGTGGATTAGTCTATCGTAGTCCTTCGCTATAATGTTGATGTAAATTCATAGTAGTAAATTGCTTAATTAAATTTCTTTATATATTTGTACTCTATAATTTAGTAGAAAAATATTGTACTTCGGTCCCCTGAACGCACTTACGTGCCCCTGTTGTACTTCGGTACCCTTGATCGCACTTACATGCCCCGGTTGTACTTCGATACCCCTGATCGAACTTAAGTGCCCTTGTTGTACTTCGGTACCCCTGATCGCACTTACGTGCCCCTATTGTACTTCAGTACCCCTGATCGCACTTATGTGCCCCTGTTGTACTTCGCTACCCTTGATCGTACTTTCGTGCTGTGGTTATGTTTCGGTAACATTAATTGCGTAAAATAAGAGTCTATTCATTCATGTTAAGTTAAATAAATTGCCATGTACTTACTAAGTTTTATAAGTTTATACGAGTTTGTATGTCATTTTGCAGACTACTTTTGCTGACTTGGGACGGATCAAAACTTTGACTCACACTATCTATCATCGTTAGTAACTTTTGAACTCTTTTGGGATTGTGGCATGTATGGTTATAAGTATATAAGTATATGTGTCTAGATAATTTTGGTATAATAATGAAATACTAAGTATATGTGTTTGGACACTTTGTTTTTTAGGTTGTATATATGTATCTTTTGACTTGATAAAATGATATGGGTGCTATCACTTGTGATATGATGAATTTGTGGTGAATTGGTATTTTAGTATGTATGACTTATATGGTTATTTGGTGCTAGTTTAGAATGGCATTTTTGGTACCAAATGGTCTGTGTTTGCTTGGTAAATCAAATGGCATGTAAAGATTTAAACTTAGTTTGAAGTTAGTGAACATCTTGGCAAATATTCAAGTATCTAATTGTATATGAAATGATATTCCGATTGAGGTGCCTATGGGCATATTGGTTGGATGTGTTTATATCATGCTTGGTTAGTTTGATTATGCATGAATTTGGTGTCTTTTGATGGCTTGAAAGTTGGTGCAAAAGTGCTTATAGCTACATGCTAGTTTAGGTGAGAAAAATGGCTTGTAAAATGGCCTATTTTTGTGCACACAGGCAGAGACATGGGCGTGTGTCTTAGCCATTGTGACACACGGTTAGGCAACACGGCTGTCTGTCCCCTGTAGCTTTCAAAGGGTTGCAAGTCAGGCAGTTACACGGCCTAGCACATGGCTTGGCACACAGATGTGTGAGGTTACTTCGAAGGGTACACAGCCTGGCACACGGGCGTGCAGCTTGGCTATGTGACCCAAGTCAGTAAGTTACACGGGCAGGGACATGGGCTAGGACACGGTTGTGTGTCTCTACTTCAAATGCCTACACGACCTGAGACATGGGTATGTCTTATGAGTCACATGTCCTAGCCACACGGCCGTGTGACCCTTGCAGTGTTGAAAATTTTCAATGTTTTCTAAAAAATTCTTTGAGATTTCGATTTAGTCCCGACTTGTTTCTAACGCGTATTTACGGCCTCGAGGGTTTGTATAAGGGACAATATGTATGTTTTGAATTGGATTTAAAGTGTTTATTGATATGATTTGAAAAGTTTGAAATTTATGCTCGTTTGATTTCAAAACTCTAGTAATACTCCGTAACCTTGTTCGGTGATGGATATGGGTTAGGGGTGTTACAATCATAGGGTTCATCACCATAGGTATTTAGAAAATTAGTTCATGCTTGCAAATAAAAAATCAAAATATAGTATAACCACAAGAAACAAAGAAATTAATGATAATCTCTTAAGAAATCAACTGGGAATTTTCAATCTTACCGGAATCTGCATCAAAATCAGCTTCAATGGTAAATTTCAAATTATTTTCTTGAATATTTTATGATGGCCCACTCCTATCTTCTTATTTTGTCATACATACTTCTTAGAATGCCAGAAAAACCAAAAAATCACATTTTTTTGCTGTTTAGAGTGCAAATCCGCGTAATTGACCTAGCCTACCACATGGTTGTCTGGTAGCGCATGTGGGTCACACGGCCGTGTGGAATGGGTCAGCCCATGTGGCTCCTACAGCTTACTTCAATTTTTCCCTTTTTGCTCATTTTACTCCCAAATGCTCTATTAAGTATAAAACCATGAATTTAAAGGATTAGGAGCATAAAAATCACAATTAAAACTGAATAATCACCCAAAAATGCATTAAGAATAAGGTTAAAACATGTTTCCTTTAGCACTTATCATAAGCCTTAGTGGCAGAATCTGTTATTGTAACGTGGTTCACACAAGTGTACATAGTCGTCAAGTAATAAGTAAGTAAAAATGAGTTTTCGTCTCCACAGGGACTATATAAGCTTAACCAATTTAATTGAAAATTTTATAATTAACAATTTAATGTAAAAATTCAATAAATAATGATGATTAAATTTAATTGAATACAAAAAGTGATCCCTAATGCAATTTAATCTAGATGCAAATTAACTAAATGTATGAATGAAGGCTTTAGCAACAAAAACAATAAACATTAAATTGGCTAGGATAATTATATTAATCAATTCTATCTACTTTATCATGCTTAACAATGTTCGAAAATACTTTCACGGCAACTCGATCTTTCATGAGTTTAGAAACCAAATTAAGTCCTTTCAGAGTATTTTACTTAGTTAAATATCCATTTTACTGATCAAATCAAGTAAGAGTTTCTTAGCATTTATGTAAGGTCACAGGGACATTTACGTTTCCAACAGTTTAATTACATAAACGTAAAAACCATGCAAGGCAATAGAGCTAACTAAAGATATTACGAACCTCAACTTAGTCTAGTTTAAGGATATAAATTGAGCATTGCACTTTTTAATTATGTATCTACTAGCCATCATCTGGTTAGGATAGCTCAACTAATCTGAGTGCACCCAATCATTTATGAATGAAATGCATCATGATATTAATTGAAAACATGATTGACTGAGGCCTAAACATGTTAAACATGAATAAAATAGATCTTCCTGAATTAACATAATCATCCTAGCAAATAGGTATTTATAGGTGAAGGTAAGGGTTTGAGTTTAGTAAAAATAGGTTTAAATTTCCTTCCTTCCCTCTCTTATGTGGCCGGCCCTGCTTCAAGGAACAAGGCATGACCAAGTCTTCTCCATTTGAATTTCATATTCAAGCTAAAACTAGCTATAGAGTGGACAATTTCAATAGAGATGTTATTGGGCTAAATTTTGATTATTTTCCAATTGTAAGGACCTTCAACTAATTATCTCAAAACATATTTTGGGTAGCCACCTTTGAGTGCCAAATTTGGGCTCTTAGTTCCCCTTGTTGGATGGTTCTTCAGACCAAAACTTAGCAGACATGTCCATCTTTCATCACCTTCTTTATTGGGTCATGTAGTCAACTTCATGCCTCAAATTGCATGGTCTTGCCGTCCACATGGATAACTTGTACATGTCCATATTTTATTTAAATCATGTCTCCAATGGACCTCTTGCATAGTGAAAATTACATACATTTAATAAATTAACATGAATTAATATAAAATATGGATGAAAATCATGTAATTAAACATAATTTCACATGCTTTCTAAATTCATTTCTAAAATTACTAATTAAGTAAAATTCATTTATTTCAATTAAAATTACTCAAGATAAACACATTTATTAAGTAAAAAGGTGGTAAAAATCTAAAGAAAAACCTTATATAATTTTGAGTTTACATACCCCAAACTTAAACCATTGCTCATCCCGAGTAATGTTCATGCACAACACAAATTTTTTTGCTAAGGCAATTTAGCAAAATAATAAAGCAGCATCATTCTTCGCACATAATCATGCATCGACAAAATCATGCTCAAAAATATTCTTTACTGATAAGTATCTCGAATGCAAATATTATTTCTAACTTTATACTAAGTACACCATAATGTCAACATGAATCATAGTTTGCATGCGTTTTCAAAGTCATACATAACATTCACCAATCAATATGCTTTCCTTATCAACTAAACATAAGAATCCTAAGTTTTAATTACTGTCTTCATATGTTGAACTTAGTAATTCCTCTCCACTAATGTAGTTTGTGTAATCATCCAATCAATAGGTCTTTTATTAGGTTGTAATTAGCCTAGGCTAAAGGTAGGGATAAAGAGAAGTGAATTTTGAGGTTCAATAGTCTTAACCCAAATTTGTCTTGGATCTTTCTGTGTCACAACCTTCATAAAATTGGGTCTTTGGAACACCCCCAAACTTATTTCGAGCTTATACTCAACCTTTATTATTTTTTTAGTCTTTGAACAAATTTTGCTCTTTATTTTTGAGATTCTATGCAATCTTTACCTTGCTTTTTATTCTTCAAACTTACATTCATCATTTTTTTTTAATAATGTGAAGAGAATGTACATCCTTTCATATCCTTCCTCAAACTTTGATCACCAAGACAAATTCAATTAAGATAGGTACAAACGAATAGGATGAAATAAAAAAGATGTTAATGTGGCTTATAATGTAGCTACTTTGCAATAAATAGGCCATTAAGCTCAAAAATTAAATTTCAATGGTTAATTTAATAAGGTCAGCTTGAAAGGCTCAAACAATCCAAGGAAAGTGTCCTTATATCATATTAGATTCTTACACCTCCTAAGATTTCGCCTCAAGAAAGCTACTAAGTCAATTCTAAAGACTTAAACCTTCATACATGTCTATTTCTAAAGAAATCAAATTTTCATGGCAAATCCTACATAAGACTAAGATCACACAAGCATTCCATCACTCAAGATAACATACAAAGAACTTAGATAAAATAAAAAATCATGCTTTCATTTGAACATACTTGAACATTCATTTATTTCAACATACTTAAGTAAAAAGATTGAAACATACTTAAATATTCATGCAAAATACCTTATTAAAAATTCATGTGAAATGCCATACCCCCTTTAAAAAGAAGCAATGTCCTCATCGCGAAAACAAAGTAATGAATGAAAACTAAACACCAGGTAAGGTTGTAGGAAACGAGAGGTGAGTCATAAAGACTGCTTAAGTACCAAGTCTTTACCACAATCCAATCCTAGACATGTTCATTCCCGGTACCACATCACTTTACTTTCATTCTACTGAAAAGGCATTGAGCTTATTTTATTCTTGCTTGGTATTTTATTATGCAAAAGAAAAATTCTAACTAGGAAATAAAAGTAAACACCTAAAAAGAAATAAAAACTAAAGATAAAGAATCCCTCCCTTTTACTTATTTGTCTTATCCTCTTCGTCTTCCTCCATTGATGTTTCATCCTCGCTTGCATTCACATCTACCTTCCATGACATGAAGATATAATCTTGGAACTCAAGAACAAAATTGTTAGAGATATTTTTAAAAGTATTTCTTACGAAATCATCTACCTTTTGCATATTTCCAATAAGTCTGTTGTTGGTTATGCATAAATTTCATCATATCCATTATAATTGACAATTCTAATTTCTTTACAGTGTTTGAAGAAGTGGGCAGTGGAATAGTCAACTCAGGATCAATACTTGGTTCAACTAGCTCATCAACATTTGGCTCATCTCTTGGTTCAAAAACTTCCGATTCCTTTATCGGTTCAGGCCCATTCTGTTTTTCCCCTGGTTTTACTTCTTCTGTCTCATCAACTAAGTCAACTTTCATTTTGGATTTGTTCGATGAATCGTTAGTTTTTGGTTCTATTGGTTCACTAAATTGAAATGGGTTTAGCTCATGGACATTCTCCACTAACCTTTCAAGACCAAGAGCTGTGATGCAACCTTGAACATACGGGCCCTTTAGGTTTGCTTTTGTTTTAATATGGGCCCTTAAGCAAAGTGAAGTTATCAATGATGAGAAGTAAGCACTTCCAGTCTTCTTTCTAACACAATCATGGATCTCATTAAGAATGATCTTCCCAACATTGATGGACTTTTCTTTCATAATTGCATAAAACAAAAGAATTCGCTCCATCAAGATGGTGGAACTGTGTGAGATAGGCATGAAACTATATTGAACAAAGTAAAACCATACCTTAGCCAATGACTTTAAATATTCCCTTCGGCAAGAATGACTACCATACTTCTTTATAATCCATTGGGATCCCTAATTTGTCACAACATTAAGTACTTGTCACAACATTAGGTAGGTTAAACAAATCATTAATGGACTTAGAAGTTAGGGGTACCTTCTTCTTGTGAGCAAGAACTTTACTAGTACTTGGCTTAGTCGAATTGGCATATAACCCTTGAACTAACTCCTCATTGGGTAATGATCGTGGATTGCAAAAATAATCCGAATTGAGGGCCTCAATCGTCTTTGGAATTGACAAAGGCACAACCATATTATCATTGCTTTCCAAGTTGAAACATTTTTTCGGCATCATAGGTTGATCCTTCAGGATTGAATCAAACCTCTCTTTCACTTCTTCATCCTGAATCACAATGGGATTTTCGGCAGAGGTCTTGAAAGATCTAGTTCTTTTGTGAGATGTAGACATTTTTCCCGAAAATTAAGCAAAATTTTGGCACAAGGAAGGGAGAAGAAATGACAATGGATAAAGCAAGGGATTTGCGACGGTGATCGGCTTGCGGTAGTGACGAGTTTGTAGTGGCAATAGGCGTGCGGTGGTGATATGGCTACTCCGGCAAAAGTCTTATGGCGGCAATAAGCTAGGGTTTTGCAACAATGGGAGGAATTTAGTGAGATTTTTTTGGGATTTAGGCCGACAGCTAAGACGAAAAGGAATGAGTGGCTAGGGTTTAAGCTAATTGCTTGAGGAGTTGTGAAAATTATGGTGGTAGAGAGGGGTTTATATAGTGATGAATTAGGGTAAACTTATAGCAAAAATTTAGCCAATTTAAGTGACTTGGATAGCAAGGTGGTCTTGTAGCTAAAATTTGGCTAAGTTTTAGTTACTTGGACGGCAAGTAAGATTGAAGGAAAATATGATGGCCAAATTTAGGGTTTTAGAGAACCCTTATGGATGGCATTGATTGGGTAAACTTCTCTTCTTTACTATTCAGGCCTTGAGCCCAAACTGTATTTACAAACTAGACTGCTTAAAAATAAATAAACTGATTAGTAGTTGGCCAATTGGACCTCCTTTATTAAACATATACAAATTAAAATTAAATTAAAGGCAAAGATAAGAATGGAAAATAAAAATAAAGCTAGAAATACAAGTTTAAAATTAATTAGAAATTTTTTTTCTCAAAGAATTACATTAAATTAATTCCCAAGAAAGGTTGGAGGGGTCATAATGGTCCCGCTTAAGTTCCAATCTCCTTAGACAGAATTAATAAAATGTATTAATTTAAGAAAATAATTTCTAACTTTTTATTAAAATGTAGGTTTATGAAAAATTAAAGGTCTAATAATTTGAACGAGGTTTTAATTCGCTCAATTTCACCATCCCAATAGTGCTTGAGACATTGACCATTAACTTTATACGTACCTCCATGGTTATCGTGCAATTCTATAGCTCCTTATGGATAAACTTTGTGGATGGTATAAAGTCCTTTCCATCGGGACTTGAGCTTTCCAATAAATAACCTTAGCCTCGAATTAAAGAACAACACTTTCTTAGCTTCTTTGAACTTACGAGGTTGAATATGACTATCATGCCATCTCTTATATTTTTCTTTACACATCTTGGCATTCTTGTATGAAAATAACCTCCACTCCTCCAACTCGTCGAGTTGTAACATCCTTCTCTCACTGGCTTACTTAAGATCAAAATTCAATTGCCTCAAAGCCCAGTGAGCTTTATTCTCCAATTCAAATGGAAAATGACATGGCTTTCCAAAAACTAAACAAAGGAAGTCATTCCTATCAGTGTCTTAAAAGCAGTTCGATAAGCCCATCGTGCATCATTGAGCCTTCGAGACCAATCTGTTCTGTTAGGGTGCACTACTCTTTCAAGCATACCTTTGATTTCAAGATTCACCCTTTCAACTTTCCCATTTGATTGTGGGTAATAGGCGGTAGCAATCTTATGTTTCACATCATACTTGTCAACCAACCACTTAGGCCACTTATTTACAAAATGAGATCCTCCATCGTTAATTATAGCTCTAGGAATCCCAAACTGTGTAAATACGTGCTTATGTAGGAATTGCATGACTACCTTAGCGTCATTAGTTAGGTATGCCTTGGCTTCAACCCACTTTGACACATAGTCCATAATTACCAAGATATACTTATTCCCATAGGAGAAAGGAAACGTGCCTAAGAAATCAATGCCCAATACATCGAAAAGTTCTATCTCTAAAATATTTTTCAAGGACATCTCATTCCTTCTTGATATGTTTTCGGTTCTTTGGCATCTATCGCATTTTCTTACATATGCATAAGCACCTTTGAATAATGTAGGCCAAAAGAAACCAGCTCGTAAAATCTTTGCTGCTAGACGTGAACCACCAAAGTGTCCCCCACTCAGAGATGAATGATAGTGGTACAAAATCTCATCAATCTCACTTCCAGCTATGTATTTCATGACTATGTTATATGCACATTGTTTAAACAAAAATAGATCCTCCTAGAAATAGTACGGACAACCATAAAGGAATTTTTTCCTTTGTTGGTATGTGATTTCTCAAGGAATTATTCCACATGCTAAGTAATTGGTAAAATCAACAAACTAAGGTGTTTCATAGATTTTTCTTACCTAAAAAATATGCTCATCAGGAAAATTCTCATTAATTGGAACAAGTGAAAAAGTTACCTCATTCTGTTCCAACCTCAACAGATGATCTGCTACTTGATTTTCAACACCTTCTCTGTCTTGGATCTCAAGGTCAAAATCTTGGAGCAAAAGTATCCATCAAATTAGCCTCAGTTTAGCATCTTTCTTCGTGAGTAAGTACTTAATGGCAGCGTGATCGGTAAACACTGTAACTTTGGTACCTACAAGATCTGAACGAAACTTGTCAAAAGTAAAAGCTATAGCACAGAGTTCTTTTTCGGTTACCGTATAATTGATCTGGGCTCCCGTCAAAGTTTTGCTTGCATAGTAGATAGGGTGAAACACTTTGTTCCTCTTTTGGCCCATCACCGCTCCAACAGCAAAATCACTTGCAGCACACATCAACTCAAAAGGGATATTCCAATCAGGTGTGATAATTATTGGGGCTGAAATTAATTGATTTTTCAATTTTTCAAAAGCTTATAAACATGCTTTGTTAAAATAAAAAAAAAACATCTTTTTCTAAAAGCATACATAAAAGTTTAGAAATTTTTGAAAAATCCTTAATAAATCTACGATAAAATCTAGCATGGCCTAGAAAATTTCTAACTCTTTTCACACTAACTGGAGGCAGTAATCTTTCAATTACATCCACCTTTTCTTTATCCCCTTCAATTTCAGACTTGGAAATTTTGTTCCTTAAGAAAATTCCCTCCTTAACCATAAAATGGCACTTCTCCCAGTTAATGTCGAGATTTGTCTCCTCACATCTTTTGAGTACCTTAGCCAAATTATTCAAGCAAACATCATAAGTATTACCATAAACAGAGAAATCATCCATGAAAACCTCAACATAATTTTTAACCATATCAATGAAAATTGCCATCATACATCGCTAAAATGTAGCAGGTGCATTACATAAGCCGAAAGGCATTCTCCTAAAAGAAAACGTACCACATGGACAGGTAAAAGCAGTCTTATGCTGGACTTCCGGGGCTACAACTATTTGGTTGTATCCCAAATATCCATCTGAAAAGCAATAAAATTCGTTACCTGCTAATAAATCTAGCATTTGATCCATAAAAGGTAAAGGAAAATGATCCTTACGAGTTGCTCTGTTCAGCTTTCTACAGTCAACACAGATTCTCCAACCCATGACAATTCTCATCGGGATTAACTCGTTTCATTCATTTTCGACAATTGTGATCCCACCTTTCTTCGGTACACATTGTACCAGACTTACCCAAGAACTATCTGAGATGGGGTAAATAATTCCTGCATGTAACCACTTAATTACCTCCTTTCGAACCACTTCTTTCATGATAGGGTTAAGTCTCATTTGCCCATCAATCTTACCTTTTTCACCTTCCTTTAAAATAAATTTATGCATAGAAAAGGAAGGACATATAACTTGTATGTCAGCTTTTATCCAACCAATTTCTTTTTAAAATTTCTTTAAAACAACAATCAATTGGTCCTCTTAATGTTTTGTCAAGTCCGCTGAAATAATCATAGGAAAAGTAGAACTATTATCGAGATAAATGTATTTTAAGTGAGACAGAAGTACCTTTAGTTCGAGTTTAGGCAGTTTCTTGATTGACAATTTGGGTTGCGTAAATTCCCAAACTTCTAACTCTAGCAATTTGAACTATGGTGTTTGAATATAACTCTACGGATTGGCTTCCATCAAAGCCAAACCTTGTGTACCACCCATAACCCGTATCTAGTGTCGGATTAGGGTTACAGACATTGCCAAACAATCACAAACATTTAAACTTAAAGTCATTCAATAATATAATCATATTATATACCAATCATATACATACATGCCATTCCTAAATCGACCCTTCAAAGCCCTAAAAATATCTTAGAAATAAATCAGGAACAATTTGAAATAGTTTGGAAAACTTAGAAAAACTTGTAAAATTTTTCAAGATAGGGGTCACACGGCCGTGTGGCCAGACCATGTGCCTCACACGACTGAAACACACGCCTGTGTCTTAGGTCATGTAACCTTCGAGCTAGGGACACACGGTTGTGCCCCAACCTGTGTACTCACCCGTGTAACTCTTTGAGTAAGGTCACACGGCCGTGTCACATGCCCATGTGCTAGACCGTGTAACTCTCTAAGTTGCCTCACACACCCGTATGTCAGGTCGTGTGTTAGGCCATGTAACTCGCTAACTTGCAACCTAAGAAAATCATCAGATGACACATGGCTGTGTTGCCAGACCGTGTGTCTCACATGGCTGAATCACACGCCCGTGTCTCAAGCCGTGTAGACCCAATTTTACCTAAAACCAAGCCATTTCAAATTCGTCACATGTATAACCATTCATCCTACTTAAGAACACTTTAAAAGGGACCAAAATAACATCAAAACATAATTAAATATGCTCCAAAAACATATCAAATAACCATCCTAAGTGCCTAACCAATGTGCCCTCATTGACACCACAATTAATTGATCCATCAACAACCAATATACCATTCAAGGTACCCCAAATAGAGTTCAAACATTCAATATAATTGAGTATGGTAATTGTATAACCTATACTAATCACTTCGAAACAAATTGTCAACCAGAAAGGCTCAATGAATAAACTTTCTTCATTTACTAATGACCAAATCATTAAAGCAAACACTAAGTGGAAGCATTTATATAACAACTCCAATCATTTATTTACAATCAATTAGAACTTATAGGACTACATTCTCTAGGATTACTAAACAAAAGGACATAACCTTAATATTGACATCCTAGGTACATGCCAAGACTTCAAAAGAAATACATCACCAACTTTGAGTACGAGATTTGTTGTGGATGCTGAGACGTAGAAAAAAAGTAAAACCTAACCTGTAGTCAAATAAAAATTCAAGCAATAAGCAACAAATGATCTTAATAGACCCCCCTTTGAACTATTAGCCAAAAGTTTACATTTTACGACATATAGGTCATCTCATGAATTATTATTCCTTACCAAAATATATAATCCAACAAATGGCACCCGATGCCTAATGGTTAGATTGTGGTTAAGGTTTTGTGCCCAGCGCTAGTCATTTAACTCGACAAGATCAATGGTGTGCCTAGCACTAGTCAAACAATTCAACAAATTATTGCACCCAACGCTAGTTGGATAACCGACGATACTTGTGCCCATCACTAATCAAATGAGTCGACAAATTATTATGCTTAACGCTAGTCGGATAATTGACAATAGTTATGTCCAGCATTAGTGAAACAAGTTAACAAGTTATTGTGCCCAGCGCTATCCGTAATTCCATAATATTATTTATTTTATCACTCAATATCACATTTTATATAAATATGTATTCTTCCATAAACTTCCATTCACTTGAATTAACATATACATCCATAAGCTTCTATTTAATTGATTTGACAATTACATTAGGGATATAATAAAACATCAAGTAGTAACTAGATTAATTAAAACAATTTATTAAGTTCGAGTTCAGGGAATAAGAACTTACCGAAATAAAGATCGTAGACAATTACTCGACAACCTTCTCATTTCCATGATTATCAATTGAGCCTCTTGTTTCTTAATCCAAAAATTTATAAATTCATTTAATTAACGAACTCATCCTCCAAGAATATATATATAACATATGAATTCAACTTCTTTTAATCATATTTTACAGAGTATTCAATACTTCTCTTGTACAATTTGATTCTACCTCAAACCTTAATTGTTTAATTCCCTTGAATTAATTATTAGTTAACCAAATCTATACTGCACTTTAGCAGTTCCTTAATCATTGAAATTTTAGTTTTACCCCTGTTATTTTAGTTTTGTAACTTTTAACTTTAAAGATAAGTTCTAGCAAAAATCATTACACAAAAAATAGTTCAATCACACCACAAAACTCATCAATACATTCAATACTTCAAAGCATCATTAGTCTCAACAAAATAGTCCCTAAAAATACCACTATTATTCAAATTTGACCCTTAATTTAGCTCGGTCTAGCTTCAAGGGTCCTAAAACTACAAAAACTAACAAAAATAAAAGCTAGAACACTTACATGCAAGGAGTTCACTGTACTGAACCTTGCTCCCCTCTCTAGTGGTGTTAATCTCTCTTTATTTTCGGTAGAAACAAAAAAAAATTGAAGAAGATGGCAAAATTTTCTATATTTTAGTCAAAGCTCATTTAAACTCTTAAGTACCACATTACCCTTATTACTACATACAATTCTCTTTAACAATTACACCCACTACTGTCCATTCCCATTTAAAATGATTTAATTATCACTTAAATCCTTCAACTTATAATTTACTAACCATTTAATACTTTTGACTATTACAACTAACTTTTCAACCTTTTATAATTTAGTCTTTTATAATTAAATTAACTAAGCAACATCTAAATTTCTTAACAAATTTTAATAAAATCCCACAGCAACCCTATAAACATTAATTAATAAATAAAACACTGATTATTTTATTGAAATTTAGATCCCAAAACCACCATTTCTGATGCTACAGAAAATAGTTTGTTATGCCTTGATTACCTTTTTCATCTTCGAATGGTTCAACCTATAAAGCATTCTCCAATAGGTCTTCTTTAGAATTGCTTCCCATAGAAACTAAGGTTTCTAATTCCTCTATTACTGAACACTCTTCTATTGAATCTAAAAATTCCATTGCCTTTAGAACGTTAAACGTTACCTTATCGCCTTTTTGCACATCTATCAATGTTCTTCCCGTGGCTAGGAAAGGTCTCCCCAGGATATTGGAACTTCTTTATCTACTTCAAAATCCAAAACAATGAAATCAGCAGGAAAAATGGATTTATCGACTCGTACCAAAACATCCTCGATCTTTCCTTCAGGATATGCTAAGGATCAATCCGTAAGTTGAAGTCTTATAGTAGTGGGTCTTACTTCACTTATTCCCAACAGCTTGAAAATAGATTTGGGCATCAAGTTGATGCTTGCTCCAAAGTCACATAAAGCTTTACCGCAATATGATTCACCGATGTTGCGAGGTATTGTAAAGCTTCCAAGATCCTTCAGTTTCGGAGGTAGCTTGTTTTGTAAAAATGCACTACACTCCTTCATCAAAGCAACAGTCTCATACTCACTAAGTCGTTTCTTCTTGGACAATATATCCTTCATAAACTTCACATAGTTGGGCATTTTCTCTAAAGACTCTACCAATGGAATGTTGATGTCTAATTGTTTTAAAACATCCAAGAACTTCTTGAATTCTACCTCTTGTTTCTATTTGTTCTGCTGAAGTGTTTGAGAATATGGAACTTTAGGTTGATATGGAGAACTTTTCTGAGGAGCAAAATCTCCAAAAGAAAGTGTTAGCTTTTCAGAATTCACTAGTTCAGGGTTTACCTCATCAGATTTTTTAGCATTTGATTTTTTCTGTTGTAAGAACTTCAACTATTGGTTGACTTTCATTGTTTTTAATAGGCTCATCTTCAACCACAACTTTTCTAGGTTACAAAATCTTACCACTTCGTAATTCAACCAGTTTGCAATGCTACTTACCCATATTTTTTATATTTTCTATATCACTCGGAAAGGCTCCTTATGGTCTACTACGAAGCTCAGTAGCTAACTGACCCATCTGGTTCTCCAAATTCTACAATGTTGCTGCTTGGCTTTGGATCGTTGCTACTTGACTTTGGATCAAGGCATCATTTTTCGCCATGTACGCCTTAAACAAGTCCTACAAACTGTTCGATGATTCAACTTGGGGTGATTTTAGGGCTTGTTGGTTAAACCCTTGGGTTTGGTTAGGTCTATGTTGTGTCCGATTGTTGTTCGGTGCATTTCCTTGGTTACTCAAAGAAAAGTTCAGATGGTTCCGCCATGAAGAATTGTAGAAGTTGGACTGCGGTCGTTGTCCAATTCTATTTTGATACTAGTTCCTTACATAACAAACTGATTCAGGATTTGAAGGGCAATTGGCAACAGTTCCCGACAACGGCGCCAAAAACTTGTAACGTGGTTTACACAAGTGTACGTAGTCGTTCAAGTAATAAGTAAGTAAAAATGAGTTATCGTCTCCATAGAGATTGTACAAGCTTAACCAATTTAATTGCAAAATTTATAATTCACAATTTGATGTAAAAATTCAGTAAATAGTGATGATTAAATTTAATTGAATTCAACGATTGATCCCTAATAAAATTTAATCTAGATGAAATTTAACCAAATGTATTAATGAATGCTTTAGCAATAAAAACAATCAAAATTAAATGGGCTAGGATAATTATATTAATCAATTTAATCTACTTTATCATGCTTAACAATGTTTAGAAATGCTTCCACGGCAACTCGATCTTTCATGAGTTTGGAAACCAAATAAAATATTTTTAGAGTCTTTTACTTAGTTAAATATGCATTTTACTGATCATATTAACTACGGGTTTCTTAGCATTTATGTAAGGTCATAGGGACATTTACGTTTGCAACAATTTAATTACATAAACCTAAAAGCTATTCAAGGTAATAGAGCTAACTAAAGATATTACGAACCTCAACTTAGTCCGGTTTAAGGATCTAAATTGAGCATTTCCCTTTTCAATTATCTGTCTACTGGCCATCGTCTAGTTAGGATCGCTCAGCTAATCTGAGTGCACCCAATCACGTATGAATGAAATGCATCATGATATTAATTGAAAACATGATTGACTGAGGCCTAAACATGTTAAACATGAATAAAATAGATCTTAATTAATTAACATAATCATCCTAGCAAATAGGATTTAAAATATCATTGTTGATGTAAAAAAAATACACTCAAAGCAAACATAACAAAAATAAATAACAAGAGGAAAGAGTAAACTCAATTCAGTTCAGCAGCCTTTTAGATCTATTCTGACTGAGGCGCTCCTCTATTCTGATTGATGCTTTATTTACTAAGTGTTTAAGGGGTAGCCAACTAAGGAGTGCTTCTGGGAAAGCTTTTAAGGCTAAAGAATAGAGGAGGGATAGACGACTATGTAAGGGAAAAAGAATTGAGATGAAACTAGTAAGAGTGAGAGAGGAATGTTGAGGGATGAGGGATGAGTGAGAAGTGAGGGATGACAAGGTATATATTGGTGAAGCTAAGGTTTGAGTTTACTAAAAATATGTTTATATTTCCTTCCTTCCCTCTCTCATGTGGCCAGGCATGCTTCAAGAAACAAGGGATGACCAAGTCTTCTCCATTTGAATTTCAAATTGAAGCTAAAAATAGGTATAGAGTGGATGGTCTCAATAGAGAAGTTGGGCTGAAATCTGATTACTTTCCAACTGTAAGGACCTTCAATTTATTATCCCAAAACATATTTTTGGTAGCCACTTTTAAGTGCAGAATTTGGGCTCTTAGTTCCCCTTGTTGGATGGTTCTTAAGTCCAAAAC
This sequence comes from Gossypium gossypioides, assembly GCA_013467495.1. Taxonomy (NCBI): domain Eukaryota; kingdom Viridiplantae; phylum Streptophyta; class Magnoliopsida; order Malvales; family Malvaceae; genus Gossypium; species Gossypium gossypioides. The sequence goes on from CM025142.1 coordinate 22,490,928, forward strand.
TTAATAGTCATATCCATCTTTCATCACCTTCTTGATTGGGTCAAGTAGTCAACCTCATGCCCCAAATTGCATGGTCTTGTCATCCACATGGATAACTTGTACATGTCCATGTTTTATTTAAATCATGTCTCCAATGGACCTCCTGCATTGTGAAAAATACATACATTAATAAATTAACATGAATTAATATAAAATATTCATGAAACTCATTTAATTAAGAATAATTTCACATACTTTCTAAATTAAAGTCTAAAATTACTAATTAAGTAAAATTCAGTTATTTCAATAGAAATTACACAAGAGAAACACATTTATTAAGTAAAAAGGTGGTAAAAATATATTGAAAAACCCTATATAATTTTGTGTTTACAGTTATATGTGGAAGCTTTTGTGTATAAGATATTAAGTAATATTTCAAATACATGTAATAGGAAAGACGAATTCTAATGATCTTCGTAGTTTATTTTAGAATGTAAAGGCAAGCACACAATTTAAAAAAAGTTAAACATAAGAATATATACGAGGTATTTTAGGAGAAAGAGATTAAAGAAATTTTATTAAGTCATTACTCATCTAGTATATAGGCGACTAGAAAAGTCTGTGTTACATTTGCTTTAGGAAGTAACACCCAATACTTGGATTCAGTTGATTTGGTCAGGTGGAGGACATTACATATCGAGCTCGAATGAACGTATGATAGGATACAATTGACATGCAAATAGGTTATTTTGCATGCTGTACAAGATTTATATGAGCTGAGATGATAACACATGATATGTTATTATACACTTAATGTACTGGAATCCAACATTTGTTACAGATTACTGAGTTATATTGACAGTGATTCAAGTGTTTTTCTGGGGAGGATGTGAAGCCTATAAGCTTGGCATTGGTGCCCAGGCATGTTTCCGAAGGGATTTTAGCCTTTAGGCTAGGCACTCAGTGCCCAAGTGTGTTCTTGGTTGGATTAGTTCGGTTGAGCATTTTGGCATGTCTTAGGTGGATAGCCTGTAACTGTATATATTCCTATTAGTTCACAGAATAAATCATGATTGTTAAATGAAATAATGACTTGTATTGGTGTGTGGTAATAATGCCTCGATGAACTGTCACATCTAAAAATTTTAAAAGTTGTTGTTAGTTTATTAACAAGCTTGTGAAGTAGCTTAGTGGTTTACCACCATATGTAACTCCCTAGTGAACCAAGTTCAAGGCTCCATGTTCTCTTTATTTTTTAAAAAAATTGATTAAATGTTGTCAACCAAGCCATGCAACAGCCCATACATGTATGCTTGTGTAACTCCTATTTCAAATTGCTTAGTAGCTCCTTATTTTGAAATTTTCTAAGAGTATCTTCCATAGTAAAGTGTTACTAATTTTTCTAGCATATTTTTTTCCCCTTTTGAATGTTTTGTTGGAAGGTTGTTCACCTTGTGTCATCCCACCCTTCCTCTCACCTCCTTTAATTATTTTGGAATTTTCATTCATCTTTTGTAACAGCCCATTTTTTAGTGAGGTCAAAAACAGAGTTTTCGGGACCACAAATCCAATAAGTGAGCCCTTAAAAATTATTATTTAATATTTACAATTCAATTATAATATTATATTGAATTTTTGTTTAATAATTTTTGCAAATTGAACAAATAGTTAAGTACAAGTAGTTTTG
>CM025142.1:22495089-22508111 GCA_013467495.1 Gossypium gossypioides
AGCTTGGACTGTTATGAGATTTTTTTAAGTATTTTATATGTTAAAATTTTATTTAATTAAAATTAGAACATGTTTTATAATAAAACAAAAGTTAAATAAAACCATTTTATTATTTTATCATCTTCCCCATTTCTTCTTCCATCAAAATCGAAAAGGAAAGAAACACCATAGCATAAGCTTAGTTCGACCAAGCTTTAAAAGAAACACCATTTTATTATTTTATGTATTTTTCATCCGTTTTTAGTGATTTTTATGTTTTTGAAATCGTTGTAGCTTAATCTAACTTACCTAGGGATTAATTCGTAAAACTATTAAATGTTTTGCTTTGTGCCATTGATGAATTTATGATGTTTTTGAAGTTTGATGATAAATTTATAAGCTTGATAGTTAAATAGGACTATTTTGTAAAGTAATTTTAGTTCATTTTAAGGTTAAATGACTAAATTTAAAAAATAATAATTTAGCAACAAATTCTTGTGAAATTTCAATAAATATGGGCTATAGAGAAATAAATAAAAATTTGGCTAGCTAAGTTTTGGGTTTAATTATGGTAATTGTGTAAGTGTCGCGTTTAGGGACTAAATTGAACAAAAGGTAAAAGTTTAGATAAAATTTTAAAATGTTGATAAAGAGTCAAATACATGAATTTAAATAATCTATTGTATTTGGATTGGTTAATTGAGCTAAATTAATAGATATAGATCAAGAAATGAATCGATTGGTCTTTAACCTTAGGAAAGGAAAAGTTGACTAGTAGTCATTGTTTTGGTATTGGTAGTTGCTTCATTTAGGTATGTAAGTATTAAATGTTCTTATGTTTATTAATGTTGAAATTATAGTTGAATATATTTTTATGTGTATACATGTATTGTAACGCTCTGAATTTGGGCCTAGAATGAATGGGCCTTGAGTGTGGGATCAGCTAGGAGATTGCACATAAATATTTATGTGTGCAAGAAAATGACACAACTACTTGTTTGCTTCTGTGGTTAAGTGATTTTGGTGTGTTTGGGAGTGTTTGAGAAGTTTGGGTTCAAGTCTTGGCTTTTGCAAAAAAAATTAGTTTTCTTTTAAATGAACCTGGTCGCTGACGTTTAGGCCTTATTAGTAATAATGCTTATTTTACGACACAAGAAGAGCTTGTGGTCCAGTTGTAAGTGGTGTGTTAAAGGTTGCAAGGGGGCTTAAGTTCAAGTCTCATGATGCGCAAGGGAGTATTTGTTTTATTTCCTTGCAGTATGAGAAGTGGTGTTAGACCGAAACTTTGTTAGGTGAAGTTTTAATTGGTCTTGGAGGGTTTTGGGGAGAAAATCAAGGAAATTCAAAAATGGTATGTTGGTTGGGTGTTATGGCTGATTGGGACTCTAAGGCTTAGTGAAATTCGGCTAAGGGAAAGGGAGGGAGCATTTTCAGCACAAGGCAATTCTTTGTTTGGTTTTGTGGGGTTTTAGAGGAGAGTGCCAAATTTTCTTTGGGTTTTTACCATTTGGGGATTTCTTTCGGGTTTTGTGTTTTAGCTATTGAGGTGACCTAAATTGCTGCTATGTCCTCCCTTTCTACATTTGCCGAATAGGTAACTTTCTTTTTGGTCTCATTTTTCTTTCTCTGCCGAACACCATATTCTATTTTCTCTACTCTCCTAACAGTGCCGAATGCACTTCTCTTCTCTCTTCCCTCCATTCTTCTATTTTCTTTCAAAGCCGAACCTACTCTCCATCTTCTTCTTCTATGATTCCCACTCTCTCCAATCATAGTCGAATTCTTCATAAGGCTTTTTGTGTACGTTCAGTTTATCATCTTTCCCTATTGTGTTTGGCCGAATATACTTGAACTATTTCAACCGATCCCATCATCATCAATTTTGGGTTCTAAAATCTCTAGAAGGGAAATAGAGGTTTCCGATAATATGTTGCATAAAGAGATATTTATGGTGGCGGGTAGTAGCCATTCTGAGGGAGGATCAGGAATGGTGCCAGCTGAGAATGGGCATGTAGCCCCTGCCCCCAAATTTAAGCAGCGTAAAGTGTCAGCTATTTGGGATTTTCCACCAGGGTGCGGCAGGGTGGCTGCACCAATCTCTAGATCAAGTGGGCAAACCACAACCGACTGATCTAGTCAAAGGAGAGGCTATTTTTGATAAGTTGATTAGGTTTCGATTAACCCGATTGACAAGTGATTAATGGTTTGCCTTGATTTAATGTAGGTTGGAGTTCTCTTGGGTCATTAACACATTTCACAATCAGGTGTGTATTTGTACACCGTAAATCATTACTGTCGTAAAGTTGAAAGAGTGTGTGTACACACCCTGATCTGACTGTAATTCAGCAAAAGGCGAAAAGCTGAAAAGTTGAAATGCCAAAACCTTGGCATTCGAGGCCTTACGAGCGTGCGAACGCACGTGGGCCACTACAAGCATCCTCGTGGTCTTGGGTTGTTTTGGGCCTCGTTGGGCCGAAATGGGTTGTGTGGGCCCAATGGGCTCGTGGGCCCATACAAACGAAACACTTGATAAGGGGAAATTATTGAACTGGGCCTTGTAAATCAGATGGCCGTGATTATTTTTGGGCTAGATGGGCAACATGAGCGTGTGGGCCCACTTGGGCCGAGTAGAGGATCTAAGGCTTATTTACGCTGTTGTGATCATTAGGGTCATCTAAGTCGTTTGAGACAATTGTAGATCTTCTGAAGGGTCGTTATCTAAATCGAGACCCCAATAGTGGTAAAATGACCAAAATACCCCTTGGGTAAAATTACCGTTTTACTCCTAACTGACAAAATGACCGTTACACCCCTAGTGGTAGGTTGTCTGATGTATGTATGAAAGTTATCTGACTGATACTGAGCATGAAATCCTACATTCACATATGTTACTATGGCATGTTTGGGTTAATATTGACGGGGAAAATGTATGGCTTGTAGCCGTTCTATACAAGGCTTACTGCGTTTTTGCTTATGGCTTTTAGCAATTCTATCTACGGTGCCGAGCCATTCTATAGACTTAGTGCAGCAACCGCTACTAAGCTTGGTGTGTTGGCTGGATGGGTCGATTTTATCCTCACATGGTGTGTTGGTTGGTACGGGTGGTGTATTGGTTGGATTGGGTTAGATTTTTGTCTGTATATCTGTATCTGATACTGATTTTGTAATGGGCTTAGGTCCACATGATTCTGTTAATGGGCTAAGGCTCACCTGATACTATGCCTGTGATGGGCTCAGGCCCAATCTATTTCTGCATACCGTATATCTGACTGTTTGTATTATAAAAGATTATTCACTGAGTTTTCGTAAACCCACCCTTCTATCTAACTGTGCAGGTAATCCCCAGCCTTAGGTGATTTGGAGCCGCGAGAGACTCGGAGGTGGCCACACGACCGCTGACGCTCTGCTGTAGACTTTTTATTTGAATTTTATATTTTGGGTTTTAATTCTGTTATAAGGCCTTTGAGGGATTAAATTTTTAAAAGGGCTTTAGTTTTCCTTGTTTAAAACTGCTAAACACGAATTTTCAAAATTAGCAACTATTTTCCAAAAACACTTAAAAACAGACATTTTTACATTTCAAACTTTAGTAGTTTTCGCAATTGGAATAACCTAAAGTATCAATGCTAGACATTAAGTAAACATTTTTGATGAGATGATTTGCTAAACTCGAGCAAAAGGATTTAAACATAAAATTGAACTTTTAACAACAAACTCAGTTTTTGATCGACGCTTTGATGTGACACACCAGATTCGGCCATAACGTTTGGGCCGGGTTTGGGGTGTTACATGTATAATAAATGTGGTTGATCAAGGTAAGCTGCAAATGTGATCAAAGACTTGAATAGCAAAATATGACTTTTGTATTTGTTCATTTTGAAACATGTTATGTTACGAAAGGATGGTATCCAATTGATCTTGGTATTTGGTTAATATCATGAAAGGATAAAAGTATACAGGTTAAAGCTCGTGTGAACTTAGTGAATAGCTAGGATAAAAATGACATGTGATTAAGGCGTAGCAGGAACTTGTTGTCAGTGATTTTAGTAGCAGGAACTCTATGTCAGTGGTGATGGATACCGTACCGATGGCTTGAGATCTTGCATGTGTTACAAATTCTCTGAAGCTTGTGCGAGCAGCATCGTGTATCGCTTAATGTCCTTATGTTAGCTCGTGTGAGCATTTCCTTCCCGTGTATTTGAAGACAATTTACTATTGTTCTCCTGGGGAAATAGTAAACCCAACGAAATGGAAATGAAATGAGATGATATGTTGAATTATATATGGTTCATTATATCTTGATATGTGAATCTTAACATGTTATGTATTGATGATGTGAACGATCCAGGTTTAATCATTTCATATAGCTGGAATGATGAAACAAGGCAAAAGTTGGTTATTTCTATGTTATAAATAAGATTTGTAAATTAAATTAACATGTATATAATGTTTTTGTTTTACAAGCTTACTAAGCTTTATGTAAGCTTACTCTATTTGGTTTTTTTCTTTGTACATTGTCAAATTTTTGCTATAGATTGGAACTTCATTGGAGATCACACTATTTGGTAACTCTAATGGTAGCTAATTGTTTATTTGGCTCGGTTACAAGTGGCATGTAAATAAGGATTTGGTTATGCATGGTATAAGTACAATGGTTATATGTTATTCCCTTTGAATAATATAGTGTTTGTTTTGATGTAAATCATAATTGGTATGTTGGTTGATTGAGGTATGTAATGGTGAATGAATGATCTTGTATCACAATGCACTTTTAATGGTTGTTTTGTTATGTCTATGTTAATAGGAAACTTGTAATGATTTGTGTTTAGTTGAAATGGTCAAATTGGTTTGGTAAGATATGAACATAATATGAGACATATGAGCTAGTTATAATTTGGCATATATAGTTGAAATTTGGCTTTTGGTATCTAGAATCCAGATGATGATTGAGTGAGTTTAACTTGTGGTATATGTTTTGGTTGAACAGTTGTTGTTTTTGTTTGGAATTGTGGTGGCAATGAGGGCATATTGGTTAGGCACATCAGTTGATTGTGAATTGGAATATTTTGGCTTATTTTGTCACATTTTGATTATGTTTAAAAATTGGTTAATGCATAGCTTGTGTTTGAAGCTGTTTTTGGGCACACACGGCCTAGGACACTGTCTGCCACAAGGTCATGTGTCCCATACGGTTGCAAGACATGACCATGTGGCCTGTTTGATTTTTGGTGTAGGTTTGTCCACGCAGCCTTAAAGAGTTACACAGCCTGGTGACATGATTGTTTAACCCTGAGTTACACGGGCACAAGTTATTACACGGTTTGGCCACACAAGCTGAGCCCTATCACATGGCCTAGCCACACGGCCGTGTGACCCCTTTTTTCACTTTTTACCTGAATTTTTGTAAACGTTTCAGTTTAGTCTAAAAATGTTCCCGAGTTGTTTTACCAAATTTTTATGCTAGTTTAAGACTTGGTTATATTTGATTATCATTGAATGATTGTAATTATGTTATATTATGAATTATTTGATTATTTATATCATTATATTGGTTAAGATTGATGTTTTACAATTGTAATACAGTATAGCTTAGGTCAGGTGTAGTGTGTTACATTTAATGGTATCAGAACTACAATTTAGGTTGTTATAGAACTAAGCATAGCATATATTGAGTCTAGAAATACATGCCACTTTATAACCTATGATAGGGTGATGACTCCCATCAATTTGACTTCTTTTTTTATCAATGAAAGATGTCAACTGAATCCAATCGAACAGATTCCAACGGAGTACAAAGTTGTGCTTCAGCCATCGATCAAGAGGCTACTCATAACGTACCCGAGTTTTAGGAGCCAAGAGAATAGGCTCCCGATACCTTTTTCAATATGATGCATGAGATGTTTAACACATATGCATGACACGTTTTACGATCAATTATAATTTTATATTAAATTTTGGTTTAATAATTTTGCAAATTGAACAAATAGTTAAGTACAAGTGGTTTGTCCATAAGGTCAAGTGGTTTTGGAAAATGAGGTGATGCAATTTCCTAAGCTCGAAATGTTCAAAAAATTGCTTAAATGAAGGATCGTCTTGAATAGGTTCTAAGGATGCTGGAAACATTGAACCGAGGTACTCGAATGCTTTAAGGAACTGAACCTATAATGGAACTCGACCTGTTTAGACTTGAGTGGTCTCATGAACCAAAATAAATACATGATTTCACAAGTTCCTTGCATGAGACTTTTTCATGAATTCGGCCTTAATTTAAACTCTATGTTGGAAATTAAGTGGCTAGCTGAATGGACCTACAAAACATGTATAAATAGAGATTAGATAATTTCAAGCTTTCACATTTTCGAATCATCTCATAGACATTAAAACATGGCACTTTTACAACATGACAAACTAGGTTTAAACTAGACTCTCTACATGAATAAATGACACACACACTAATACATGATAATAAACAAACCTAAGGAAAACAATTTAAACACAGGATTGAAAACATGACTCAACTAAACACTTAATTGAGACATATGAAAAAAACTAGATACACAATATCATGTAATAGAAATGGACACATTAATGATACAAAAGACTAAGACAAACATTAATGACACCATATTTTAGGACATATTTAAAATGCAACAATCTAGACATATTTAAGACTCACCATACTAGGACAAAAATAAAACATACATAAACTATATAAAATTAAAATTAAAAATTTGTGGAATTAATTAAAATAAGATGGACGTTTTTCGGCCTTAAAAAGCCAACATGCAAACATTGCTTGGGCTTTGATCATCTTCATCTTGCATTTGGCCCCTTCAAGCTTGGCCCAACCTTGGGTCATTCTTGCTGAATCACATGATGTGACCGGAATCACATCATACCCTCCCTTTTGAAAACAATTTGTTCTCAACTTAGTCAATTTTCTCAAAAAGAACCTTTGTCGATCACGGTCCTTAAAATTGCATTTTCCTTCCATTGAGTTGATAACAATTCTTTTAGGAACCTGAAAAACATATTGACAAACAAAGTAAAAATAAACTCGATTTTTCATGACATCAACTACATGAAGTTGAGATAATTTAAATATGATGCAATTTGTGAGTCATGATGAATATCGTGGTCTCGTCTCAAATTTTGTAGAAACAACTCAATCCTGGGATCAAACACAAAGTTTTGCTTTACCATTTTATCACAAATCTCAAACTTTGTTTTTGATAACATAAATATAACATCGAACAATTGATCATTATGTACAAAATCATACAACAGAAAAACTCGATGTTTGAATACCTTTAACAGCGGTATTAAACAAAAATCTCTGGGATTGAAAACTTGATTTTGATCTCCCATCTTAGAACGAAACAGATGTTTTCCTTTTAAGAATGAATCATACATGCTAAAAAAAGATTTAGAAATATACAAGCGCAAACAAACTTAAACCTCATCAATTCCTCGAATAGGCACGTATTTACATGAAAGTTTCGCACAAAGATTTAAAGAATTCACGTAAAAATCAGAATCAAACAAATTAAGCATTTCATGTGAAAATTCTTGGTTACTCACATCAATCGAATTTCGTGAACATCTATTTAATGCAACGATATCAATGGACTTATGAACTTGCAATGTAATGTTGCTAGAAATAACACAAAACATTGCATGAGAAATTCGTTTGAAAACATTATTCAAAATAAAAACAAGCTTATCAACAACATTCAAAAAATATTGAAAATAGGGATAATGGTAAAGTGATCTTTTGAGAACATCATTGGCATACTTATCATCAACATTTAATGAACACCATCACGGTTTAATCTCAAAGAGCTCCTTACCTTGCTTACCTTTCGAGACTTCTGGAATAGTTTCATTTGACAATTTACCTTTTTCTATCAATTGAAATCGCCTCTTGTTGGGAAGGTAATGAAGTTGGAACTCATTCATTGGATCTTTAAAAACCTAAAATGAAGAGACCAGACGAGGACAACTAACATGTTGGTTAGTAAAAACACTACTCTCCTTTTCACTCATTTCTTTTCAAAATTCACTTTTTTTCCAATAGTGTCACTCATATCAGTCACACTTTTTTTTATTTCTTCAATCTCAATTACTTTCCTCTCGTTCTCTTTTTCTTATTTTTCATTCTCAAACTCTTTTTCAATTTTCTTTTCTTGTTCACATTCTTTTTCTTTCTCTTTTCCCTCACACTCTCTTTTCTCAATTTCTTTTTCTCTCATTTTATTCTTCTTTCAGTTTCTTTTATTTTTCGCTCATTTTCTCTCATTATCAGCTCTTGTCTTTCTTTTCTTTAAATTTCCTTATCTCTCATGCTTCCATTATAGGGTGGGGTTGGAATGAAAGAATTTGAATGACTAGACTTTCTTTAGTCATGAGTGGACTGATTTACATACAACAAACAATCACCTCTTCGTGACTAAAACTCCATGGATGAACACTTTGGTGCACTCGAAAAGATACTTGTGCCTTCTCGTTTGTTACCTCGAAAGGCTTAAACTCATGGTTCACTTTACTCCGACTTGAATTCCTCGACGAATAGGAATCACGACATAGATCTCTTCTCAAGGAATCATAGGATGGTTAACTCCTTGACGATCTTGCTTCTATACAATTTACTCTTTTGTGAATTTGTTCAGCTTGAGATCACGCGACACTTCGTATTTCTTTTAACAAATGTTGTAATTCCATCTCAGAATAGTCTTGTGACATGATTCAACCATTTGTTAATAACAAAAGAAATAAAAATGATAGAAAGTTCCATTTGTTAATAACAAAAGAAATAAAAAAGATAGAAAGTTCCATACCAAACAAATCCTTACAAGTCACTTAGAAGGAAATCGCTCCACTTGTGTTTGCACGCAAATTTGACTTTTTCCACTCTTGCCTTTTTCTGCTCGTAGTTCCTCTAGTGGGGTTCTTAAAACAACTAAACAAACTTTTCCAAACCTTTCAGAAGATTGTGGCAAGAATTTGGGTTAAAAGGTAGCAAAAAGATGGTAGGGGAATTTTGGTAATTTGGCAAAAAAAATTTTGAATTTTTTTTCACAAAAGTTAAAAAATGATGAAAAATGGGGTTTTATAAGAAATTTGGGTGTATGGATAAAAGGTAATTTTTAGGTCAATTTTTTCGAAAGCTTGAAAATTTTTTGAAAAGGATAAAATGGGCTTAGAATTATTAATTAGGAAAAATTTTATTGATAGGTCTCTAAACTCGTTTTTTTCCAACACAAAAAGTAAATATAGATATGAACCGTAATCAAGAATCCTGATCTCTAATACCAAATGACGCGATTTCCCGAGGATGGAATGTTTGAAAAATTACTTAAATGAAGGATCGTCTTGAATAGGTTCTAAGGATGGTGGAAAGCCTGACCTGAAGTACTCAAATGCTTTAAGGAATCGAAGTTATAATTGAACTCGACTCGCTTAAACTTGAATGGTCTTACGAACCAAAATAAATAAACTATTTCATAAGTTCCATGAATGAAACTTGTTCATGAATTCGGCTTGAATTAAAACTCTATGTTGGAATTTAAGTGGATAGCTGAATGGACCTACAAAACATGTATAAATAGAGATTAGATAATTTCAAACATTCACATTTTCGAATCATCTCATAGACACTAAAACATGAGGCTTTTACAACATGAAAAGCTAGGTTTAAACTAGACTCTCTAAATGAATAAACAACACACACTAATACATGATAGTAAACAAACCTAAGGAAAGCAATTTAAACACACGATTGAAAACATGACTCAACTAAACACTTAATTGAGACATATGATAAAACTAGACACAAATTATCATGTAATAGAAGTGGACACATTAAAGACGCAAAACACTGAGACAAACATTAATGACACAATATTTTAGGACATATTGAAAATGCAATAATCTAGACATATTTAAAACTCACCATACTAGGACACAACTAAACATACATAAACTATATAGAATTAAAACTAAAAAGCTGTGGAATTAATTAAAATAAAATTGATGTTTTTAGGCCTTAAAAATCCCACATGCAAACATTGCATGGGCTTTGAACGTCTTCATCTTGCATTTGGGCCATTTCAAGCTTGGCTCAACATTGGGTCCTTCTTACCAAATCACATGATGTGACCGGAATCACATCGCGAGGTATTGGGACCTCGTTTCTATAACTGAGCCCTTAAATATTTAATAAAAATATTTATAGAGTTACTATATAGGTATATTAAAGTTCGGTTAGGAAATTTTAGTGATTTATTAGTTAATTAAAGAAAAAGGATCAAATCGTAAAAGTCATAAAACTTAATCACTATTAGTTTATTTATGCTTAATTGCCATAAAACCATGGTTGGAAGGCCTTATGTTGCAATTAGACCATATTATGTAGCTTGGATGATTAGTGGGATTGTTTTTAAGTATTTTATATGTCAAAAATTTATTTAATTAAAATTAAAACATGTTTTATAATAAAAAAAGTAGAAGAAAACCATTTTATTATTTTATCATCTTCCCCATTTTTTCTTCCACCGAAATTGAGAAGGAAAGAAAAACCATAACTTAAGCTTAGTTCGACCAAGCTCTAAATCAAGTGCATGGTATGTATTTTTCATCCATTTTTAGTGATTTTTATGTTTTTGAGATCGTTGTAGCTTAATCTAGCTAACTCGAGGATTAATTCGTAAAACTATTAAAGGTTTTGATTTATTCCATTGATAAATTTATGAAGTTTTTGAAGTTTGATGATAGATATATAAGCTTGACAGTTAAATAAGACTATTTTGTAAAGTAGTTTTAGTTAATTTTAATGTTAAAGGACTAAATTGCTAAAATAATAATTGAGCTAAATTATTATATATAAATCAAGAAATGAATTGATTGATCACTAACCACGAGAAAGGAAAAATTGACAAGCTGTCATCGTTTTGGTATTGGTAGCTACTTCATTTAGGTAAGTTTGTATTAAATGTTCTTATGTTTATTAATGTTGAAATTATAGTTGAATATATTTGCATGTGTATATATGTATAATAAACGTGGTTGATCAAGGTAAGTTTCAAATGTGATCAAAGACTTGAATAGTAAAATATGACTTATGTATTTGTTCGTTTTGAAACATGTTATGTTACAAAAAGATGGTATCAAATTGATCTTGGTATATGGGAAATATTATGAAAGGATAAAAGTATACAAGTTAAAGCCCATGTGAACCTAGTGAATAGCTAGGATACAAATGACATGTTATTAGGGTGTAGCAGGCACTCTGTGCCGGTGTTATATTTAGCAGGTACTAGTTTCCAGTGATTTTAGTAGCAGGTACTTTGTAACTGTATTGCAGTAGCAGGCACTCTGTTCGGTGTTATATTTAGGAAGTTCTATGTACTGGTGATGAATACCATACCGATTGCTAGAGGTCTTGCATGTGGTACGGATTCTCTGAAACTCATGTGAGTAACATCATGTATCAGTTAATTTCCTTAAGTTAGCTCATGTTAACATTGCCTTCCTGTGTATTAATTTACTATTGTTCTTCGAGCAAAATAGCTAACTATCAAAATGGAAATGAAATGAGATGATATGTTTAATTATATTTGGTTGATTATATCTTGATATGTGATCTTAACATATTATGTATTAATGATGTGAACGATTCAGGTTTAATCATTTGGTATAGTTGGAATAATAAAACAAGGCAAATGTTGGTTAGTTCTATATTACAAATATGATTTGTAAATTAAATTAAGAGGTATATAATGTTTTTGTTTTACTAACTTACTAAGTTTTACGTGAGCTTACTCTATTTTCTTTTTTCTATATAGATTGTCAGATTCTTGCTATCGATTAGAACTTCATTGAAGATCACACTATCCGATAACTCTTTCGGTAGCTAATTGTTTATTTGGCTCAATTATAAGTGGCATGTAAATACGGTTTTGGTTATGTATGGTATAAGTACTATGGTTATATGTTTTTCCCTTTGAAGAATATAGTGTATGTTTTGATGTAAATCTTAATTTGTATGCTGGCTGATTGAGGTATGTGATGATGAATGAATGATCTTGTATCCGAATGCACTTTTAATGGTTGTTTTGTTATGTTTATGTCAATAGGCAACTTGAAATGTTTTGTGTTTAGTTGAAATGGTGAAATTGGTTTTGGTAAGGTATGAACATAATATGAGATATATGTGCTAGTGATAATTTGGCATATATAGTTGAAATTTGGCTTTTGGTATCTAATATTTGGACGATGATTGAATGATTTTAACTTGTGATTTATGTTTTGGTTGAATGGTTGTGGTTTATGTTTGAAATTGTAGTGCAAATGAGGGCATATTGGTTAGGAACATCGGTTGATTGTGAATTCTTATATTTTGGCTTATTTTACCCCATTTTGAATAGGTTGGAAAGTTGGTTAATGCATAGCTTGGAGTCTAAGTTTTGGTTTGTGAAATGGCTTGTGTTTGGAGGTGTTTTTGGCCACACATGGCCTGGGACACGGTTTGTCACATGTTCATGTGTCCCTCACGGTTGCATGACAGAACCGTGTGTCCTCTTTGCTTTTTGATGTAGGTTTGTCCACATGGTCTTAGAGAGTTACACGACCTAGGGAGATGGCCATGTGACTTTGAGTTACACGGGCACAAGTTACTACACGGTTTGGCCACACAACCATATTCTTGAGCCACACGGGCTAAGCCCTATCACACAGCCGTCTGACTAGAAACACAAAAATATATAGACCTTTTTAGCACCTTTTTAGCAGTCACTCCTACCGATAAATACCCCCTTTCGCTACTTTATTCAACACACCATTCATTCCCATACATCTCTCTCTTTCACTCATTTTCTCTCCTTTATTTTTCCATTTTTCATGTCCATTTCCTTTCCAATTTCCCTTTTGAAAAGGAGCCTTCTTCCACATTTGTATAGCATCATTCAATTGTTTGTAAATGTAACACCCCTTACCCGTATTCCTTAACGGAACAGAGTATGAGGTATTACTAAATTTTATTAAAA
>CM025142.1:22525146-22545237 GCA_013467495.1 Gossypium gossypioides
TTAAAATTTCATAACAATTGGACACCTCTAACATGTAGAACTCAACTTTTGCACTTTTTACAATTTAGTACTTTTTGCTAAATTGAGTGCCCAAACGTCAAAATTTTCGAACGAAATTTTCAGAAAATCATTCCATAAAATCGTAGACCATAAAAATATAATAAAAATAAATTTTCTCACATCAAATTTGTGGTCCCAAAACCACTGTTTCGACTAGGCCCAAAATTGGGATGTTACAAGGACCTTCAATTAATTATCCCAAATCATATTTTGGGCAGCCACCTTTAAATGTCGAATTTGGGCTCTTAGTTCCCCTTTTTGGTCGGTTCTTCAGTCCAAAACTTAGCAGACATGTCCATCTTTCATCACCTTCTTTATTGGGTCAAGTAGTCAACCTCATGCCCCAAATTGCATGGTCTTGCCATCCATATGGATAACTTCTACATGTCCATGTTTTATTTATTTAAATCATGTCTCCAATGGACCTCTTGCATAATAAAAATACATACATTAATGAATTAACATGAATTAATATAAACTATGAATGAAAATCATGTAATTTAGCATAATTATACATACTTTCTAAATTCATGTCTAAAATTACTAATTAAGTAAAATTCACTTATTCCAATAATAATTACTTGAGATAAACACATTTATTAAGTAAAAAGGTGGTAAAATATATAGAAAAACCCTATATAATTTCGAGTTTAGAGTGGACAGTTGGCATCTATTGTGCACATGAGGAATGTGCCAAAAATAGAAAAAAATAAAACAAGGGAGCAAGGGGATTCAAACTAGGGACCTCTAGGATAGTTAAGGAGCTTCCTACCACTAAGCCACAACACTTCCTTATTTTCACTATTGCGCAATTAATGTAAAACATAGGAGATGACAGTATCACTCTTATATAATTAATTGAAATGTGGGATGTGACAACTCTACCCTCCTTAAAAGAAAATTTCGTCCTCGAAATTACTTGATGGAAAAAGATGAGGATATTGTTGTCGCATCACATCTTCCGTCTCCTAAGTATCCTCACTAGAATCGTGATTCCTTGACAACACTTTCACAAGTGGAACCTATTTCCTTCTCAACACTTTGACATCTCATTCAATAATTTGCACTGGTTCCTCCTCAAAGGTCATGTCATGACAGACCTCTTTCTCCTCAACTGGGATCACATGAGAAGGGTCGGATCGAAAACGTCGCAACATAGACACATGGAGGACATCATGAATGCAACCCAAATCTGGAGGTAACTCTAACTAATATGCCACTGGTCCTACTCTTTTAATGATGCGGTAGGGTCTAGTGAACATCAGACTTAACTTTCCCTTACGGTTGAATCTCAACACCTTCTTCTAAGGGGAAACCTTAAGGAAGACTTGGTCGCCTACATGACCTCAATACCCCTCATCTTCAATTTTGAATAAGAATTTGTATATTTGATGCAGCTTTCAACTAATCCCGAACAATCTTCAAATTGTTCTCAGTCTCTTGCACTAAATTTGGTCCTAACACTTTCTTTTCCCCTAAATTTGTCCAACACAAAGGTGTCCTACATTTGTGTCAATAAAGTGCGTCATATGGAGCCATCTAATTGCTCGACTAAAAACTGTTATTATTTGCAAACTCTGCAAGTGGTGGATGTTCCTCCCAATTACCTTGGAAATCGATTGCACAACCTCACAACATGTCCTAGAGAATCTGAATAACCCTTTCAGACTATCCATCAGACTGTGAGTGATAGGTTGTACTAAAATTCAATCTCATACTCAATGCCTTATACAGACTCTTCAAAAAATGTGACGTAAAATGAGGATCTCGATCAATTACGTAAAATGACGTAAAATGTAGACACTGATACCCTATGAAGTCTTACAATTTTGGTGATATACAATCTAGCCAATCTATGCAAGGAATAATCGGTGCGTACTGGCAAAAAGTGAGTGGACTTAGTCAATCGATCAACTATCACCCATATAGAGTCTTTCTTAGATGACGTCAACGATAGCCCACTAACAAAATTCATGATGATAAGCTCCTATTTCCACTAAGGAACTTGAATAGGCTAAAGCAAACCCGATGGAAATTGATGTTTAGCCTTGACTTGTTGGCACGTCAAGCATCTTGCCACATCTGTTACATCACGTTTTAGTCCCAACCACCAATACTGCTCACGAAGATTTCGATACATCTTACTACAATAAGGATGCATAGCGTAGGGGTTGTTATGCGCTTCCCAAAGTATGGACTGCCTCAACTTAGAATTAGAAGGTACACAGAATCTTCCACGATAACATAAAACTCCCTCAGAATTATAAGCATAATCTGAAGACTTACTCTCCTTAACGAGTTTCACATGAGGCTCTAAGGACAAACCTGAAATGTGTTCAGTTTAATCTTCTCAATCAAAGTTGGTCGCACTTGAAATTTCGAAAGCAAACCACCGTTATCAAACAAACTCAATTTAGCAAACATTACCTTCAATTCCAACATGGAGTTCCTACTCAATGTATTTGCCACAACATTAGCCTTACTCAAATGGTACTCGATGATACAGTCATAGCCTTTCAGAAGTTCGATCCAATACCTTTGTCTTAAGTTCAACTCCTTCTGGTTGAGGAGCTACTTAAGACCCTTATGATCTATATAGATGACACATTTATCCCCATAAAGATGGTGCCTCCATATCTTAAGAGTGAAAACCATAGCAGCTAACTCCAGATCATGTGTTGGATAATTGCACTCATGTGGCTTGAGTTGTATCGAAGCATAGGCCACAACTTTCCTATCTTGCATCAACACACAACCAAGACTAGAATGAGAGGTATCACTATGGACAACATAGTCCTTCCTAGATTCTGGTTAGATCAACACAGGTGCTTGAGTCAGAACTGCCTTGAGCTTCTCAGAACTAGCTTATTGCTCATCAGTCCACTTAAAAGGTGCAATCTTTCTCAATAAATTAGTAATCAAAGTCTCGAGCAACGAGAATCCCTCCACTAACCTCCTATAATAACCAGTATGTCTGAGAAAACTCCAAATCTCACTAACATTCTTGGGCTACTTCAAATCTAGGATAGCCTTGATTCTCTTCGGATCAACGCGAATTCCTTTAGCAGATACCAAATAGCCCAAAAACATCACATCTCAAAGCCAAAACTCACACATACTGAGCTTCGCATATAAATTTTTCTCACATAAGGTTTGAAAGACTAACCTTAAGTGCTCCTTATGCTCCAACTCTGACTTGGAGCAAATTAGGATGTCATCAATGAATACCGCGACAAATTGATCGAGATAGGGTTGAAATAATATATCCATTAGGTCCATGAAAGTGGTGGGAGAATTTGTCAGACCGAAAGGTATCACTAAGAATTCGTAGTGCCAATACCGAGTTCTGAAAGTAGTCTTCGACACATTAACCTCATTCACCTGCAACTGGTAGTATCCCAACCGCAGGTCGATCATAGGGAAAATTGTAGCACCTTGAAATTGATCGACTAGGTCATCGATCCTCGGTAATGGACAATTATTTTTCATAGTCAACTTATTCAGCTGACGATAATCAATGCACAGTCTCACAGGCCCATCCTTATTTTTTCACAAAGAAGACTAGAGCTCCCCACGGTGACACATTTGGCATTATAAAGCCACGATCAAGCAACTTTTGCAACTGAGCCTTAAGCTCCCTGAGTTCCATAGGTGCCATGTAGTTGCGTGCAATAGAGACCGGTGTTTTCCCAGGCAACAACTCAATTCAAAACTCGGCCTCAAGTTTAGGAGGTAAACCGAAAACTCCTTAAGAAAGATGTCGAGAAACTCTTTCACTACATGAATATTCTGCAATGCCGGACTATCCACATTTGTGTCCATGATGTACGTGAGATAGGCATCACACCTTTTATGAACCAATTTCTCCGTACTACCAAGGAAGAAATCACATTAGTAAGATAATTTTGATGCTTCCCAACCATGACTATTTCATTCCCAGAAGAAGTCTTCAGGGCAACCCGTTTAGTGTCACTATTAAGGATGACTAGATGCTTACTCAACCAGTCCATTCCCAATATGAGATCGAATTCTCCGAAGGGTAATTCCATAAGGTTGGCCAGAAATACCTTACCTTGCACTTGCAACGAATATCACCTATAAATCTTATTTATTTGCATAGATTGTCCTAAGGGACTAAGAACGATCACGTCACTAATTGTTTCCTCTACCCAGATACCCAGTTTTCTACAATCACACAAGATACATATGAATGGGTAGAGCCATTATCTATAAATACAAAGTAAGGAACAACATTAATACTAAAGGTACCTACTATCACATCGACCGCATCATGATCCTCTCGGTATGTAGCCACATACACAAGCATTGGTTGCCTCGCATCAACTCAGTTAGCACCTTGACCCGGTGCTCGTTGTCTCTGACCTGCATTGCCTCATCTATTCTGCCTATGAACTCACTGTGGCCACTGACCAGCTCTCTGATCCAACGCACGATTCTGACCCTAGGCTTGTGTCTACTCGTTCAGTTGAGGACAATTTTAGATCTTATGGTTTAGTGATATGCACTTTAGGCATGCACCTATGCCCCGCCAACACTCATCTAGATGTCTCTTGCCACATGTGGCACAATTTTAGATTTTATCTCCTGCTACGACAAAGTTCTGGCGGGGTCAGTCATCTTTAGCCTGTTTAGGTGGGCGCTGAGGCTGCCCATTAGGGCCAGAATCTCTCTTAGTAGAAGCTCTTACTTGCTCCCTTCATTCGCGCTCAATATGTCTAACCTCCTCACAAATCTTAGTCTTCCCTACCGAAGCTTCAAAGAACCTCTCTTGCAGTACAGCAACTTGCATATAAATTCATATCTAAGCCTAAACTCAAATAGAACACATTTATCTTATTCCTCAACCACCATTCCCAGGGCATAACGGCTGAGCCTCAAGAACTCTGCCTCTTAATCAGCCATGGACATGTTACCCTACTTAGCTCGATGAACTCAAGTCTCTTGGCCTCAACAAACCTTGCGCCCACATATTTCTTTTGGAAAGCATCTAAAAAATAGTCCCACGTTAGGTGATCAGCTTGGGTACCCCTCACAATAGCTTGCCACCAACGATAGGCATCATCACGCAACAATGACACAATCCCCTTATGTTTCTGCTCCGAGGTGCACTCCATATCATCAAGAACCCTATCTTGAGCCTCCAGCCAATATTCAGCTACAGTGGGAGTCGTCCAAGCAACTCCCCTAAATAGCTTAACCTTACTCGATCAGAGCCTCTCAGCAATGGTGCCACGACTGTTAGCACCCAATTGGGCACCCACCACTCATTTCAATTGTAACAACCCATTTTCAGTGAAATTGGAAAAGTGGTTTTGGGACCACAAACCCGATGATTAAATATTTATTTTATTATTATTTTAGTTTCTATGGTATGTTATTAGGGTAGTAAAAAAATTTTGTTAATAAATTTTGACGTTTGGATGCTTAATTAAATGACAAGGACTAAATCGTAAAAGGTACAAAAGTAGAGTTCTATAAGTTAAAGGTGTCAAATAGCTAGGAAACTTTAAAGTGAAAGGACTTAGATGGTAATTAGACCATTTGAAATGTTAGTGGACATTTTATGGACATGAAATTAAATGATTTTGATGCTATAAGTCAAGGTTAAATTAGTAATTTAATTATCAAGATAAATTAAAATTTTAAGTAAAACATGGTGTCATCTTCTTTGTTGACTACACCACCGAAATAGGGAAACAAAAACACACGATTTTTGGTGCTTTGAAGCTTCGGTTAGGGTTTGCTCATTGTATGGTATGTTTTTAATGATTTCTATGTTTTTGGGATCATTGTAGCTTAATATAGCTAACCCAAGGATTAATTTGCAAAAATGTTAAAATTTTAGGGTTTTTCCATGAATATTCTTGTATGATTATTGAAATTTTATGAAAGATAATGCGTCCTTGTTGATAAATAAACAAGTTTTGTAATGTGATTTTTGATGAAAATGTCAATTAGGGACTTATTTGTAGAAATAGTAAAAGTACATGGTGAAATTGTGAAAATCTGATTTGTACGAGTTGCTATGGGTTTATAATGAATTCCTCTAGCATGGTTTAGGGATGAATTGCATAAATTACCATTTACGAGCTTAAAGACTAAATTGTATAAAGGTTAAAATATTAGGGACTAAGTTGTAATTATGCAAAAATAAGAATTGTGGATTGAATTGAGTGATAGACTTAATAAATGGATTGAATTTGTATATTTAGATCAAGATAAACCAGGTACAGATTTAGATTAGGGTAAAGCTAAAGCTTCGGATTAGTCAATTCCGTTTCTACGCCTTAATCGTCGAGGTAAGTCCGTATGATTATATATCGTTTAATGTTATGTTTTGATCTATATGTTAATATGTTGATTCCTATGTAACTGAATAATGTAAATCCAACGATGTTATGATGACATCGAGCCCTATTTGAACCTTAGAAATTCGTAGGATACAAATGACATGTCATTAGGGTTTTCATGTTCGGGTGTTGGTCTTGAATGTCCTACTGATGGCTGAGGTTCTGCATTTGTTGCAGATACTCCATAACTTGTGTGAACAGCATCATGTATCTTACATTTTGACCCACAGCTCGTGTAAGCAGGCCCATTTCACAGCTCGTGTAAGCAATGATGTAAAGGAAAGGAAAGGTTACGGTTATATGTTTAGCACACTTCGTGTGAGCTATCCCGCGTATCCGATGATATTCTAAATTGTTCAACAGACATGAAAAGGAAATGAATGGTAAGTGTTCAATATGAACCATGATATGTATTTATGAAAATGATTGAAACAGTGAGTTACATTGAAAGCATGTTATGTTCAGGAAGATTATAAATTCAAATGAATTATGTTCATGTATAATGGCTTACCTATGTTAAATTCATGTGAATCATGTTTGAATATGCTAACATSTGTTGTTGKTGGTGCTTARGCTTGTGCCAAGCTTGTGGTTGGATTTTATAATGCTTATTCTTAATGTTTATTAATGAAATGGTAAGTTATGTTTTATGTTTCACAAACTTACTAAGCATTATGTGCTTACGTAGTTTTTTTTCCTATGATTTATAGATAATCAGAAGCTCGTCGGAGACCTATCACACTATCTTATAAATATACAAATAGATTTTGATGTTTTAGCCAAGGTTATAATGTCATGTATAGGTGAACTTGGTATGTTAGTTGATAAGTTTGGCTTGTATATATGTGTTATTATGGTTGGTACTCTTTTGGTACTTATAGTATCTTGATGTGGTTTGTGTATATGTGTAAATTGATGCATGTTTTGATAGTTAAATTTTGGTGTGTCATGAGATAGTGACAAAGTGGTCAAGTATAGAATGTTTTGAGATGCATATGAGCCAAATGATATTTTTTTGAATATGAAAAATATGCATATGTTTTGATATGTTGGATTGTCTATGATTGAGGTGCCTTATTGGCATATTGGTTGGATGTATTATTGGACTATTGAATTGGTCTTTTTATGCAGATTTTGAACATGTTTTAATACCTTGGTCATGTGCGCAAATTGTGTTTAATGACATTTTTAAGTTGGGTCAAAGAAATGGCTTGATTTTGGCCAATTTCTTGTCGACACGGCCTAAGACACGGGCATGCGTCTCAGTCGTGTATGACACACGGCCATGCGACATGGTCGTGTGTTCCCTGTAGGTTTTAAAGGTTGCAAGTTAGGAAGTTACATGATCTAGCACATGGCTTGGCACACGGGCATGTGAGGCCATTTCAAAAGTTCTACGGCTGGCACATGGGCATGTGAGGCCATTTTGAAAGTTACACGGCCTGACAGACGGGAATGTGGCTTGGCCATGTACCATAGTTAGAGAGTTACACAGGCACGGACACGGCCGTGTGTCCCTATTTCGAATGTTACAAGCCTGAGACATGGGAGTGTGCCTCAGTCGTGTGAGTCACACGGCCTGGCCACACGGTTGTGTGACCCTTACAGTTTGAATTCTTCTAACTTTTACCTCAATGTTTTGAATGTTCTCGATTTAGTCCTAAATCGTTTCTAAAGTGTTTTTAAGCCCTCGAGGGCTTGAATAAGGGATGATATGCATGAATATGAATTGATTATGCTATGTTTAATGAAATGTTTTCAAATGTATGTTTTTATGTTACGGTTTTACGATAACGTATCGTAACCCTGTTCTGGCAACGGATACGGGTTAGGGGTGTTACATCAATACTCGCAACAAGGTCTATGATACAACCTCGTTCACAGGCTCTTGTTGACTGTCATCAACAGTGGGTGGACATTCAACATTCTCTACAGCTGGCTTAGGGGTTCACACCTGAGATGCGGATAACTCGATTTGGGTTTCGTGACCCGGCTCTCCACGAGCTCTCATTCCTCTAGTCCTAACTCTACGAGTACTCATTTTAAGTTTTATGTATGCTATCAATAGAAATAAGTTTTTTTTATTATCACTTGAATATTTTTCAATCAAAATTTCGTTTTAGTGATTTAAATGAGTCTCACTGTTTATTGGTTTCATAGTCCAGAGTTTGTCTTAATCTAAAGTTCTCTATTGTTTCAACAATCTATAGTCACCTATAATTTCAACAATCTAAAGTTCTCTGATTTCTCTACAAAAGCAAATAACAAGAACATAAATAAAATCTAAAACCTCAGAACAAAGAAAAACTAGATACTAAATCTAAAGGCAAAATTCTACAATATGAAAAAGCATACATAACATGTGTTAAATGAGCCAATTTCTAGACTTTAAGGTGGTCGTCCTCCTTAACCCTAGGTTAGCTATCGTCCTTGTGCTTAACATTTGATTGTGCAGACCAAAATGCCCCTGGCTCTTAATTATTTCCTGTATAGAGATGATGTTGGGACACACCATGTCTTGTGTCGCGACATCGAGGGCAGTATACTTATCTTCAGGGTGTCTTCAGGGGTATGTTGTGACATCCTCAGGCTATGTCGTGACATTGAAAGCAGTCTTGGAATTCTTCTATTCTACTCCCTAGGTTGCAATATCTAATACTTTATGCTGAAACCTAGTGACCAATATCGAGTTAGTACACCTTCTAATGGTATCTTGCACATTCACAAGGTATATTAGCTCACCCTAGGCCTCATTCAGACCATAAGGTCAATAAAAGACTCAAATTACACAATTTATTAAACTTCATTAAACTTACAAAAATGTAATTAAAACGTAACTACAATGCTTATTTTCAAGCTCCTAAAGTAAGAAAACTAATTTAATCTGCTATACTGAATTATAATATATCAGACTCCCCCGCACTTAAGTCATCACTTGTCCTCAAGCAACACAAACAAAAGAAATAAATGAAAAGACAACCCCTGAGCAAGTATGGTACAAATGTTAGCTTTGGGGCACATGAATAGGCATTTCATATTCATATATAATCTTGGCATGAGATATAACTGACTTACCACTTTTGATATCAAGCACCTAAGTTTAGTATACTTAAAAGCATACAAGCATTAAGGGTCTCAAATGTAAGAATCCATCAATAAATTATACAAGTAATTTGATTATCCTAGCAGAATAAAAATAGTTATAAATCCAATTATTCAGTATGATTTCGAATTGTGAATAAGTCTACCTAGAACACATAGGGCTTTTCGACTTGTAACATTCAGAGGCTTTAGGACAGGTACGGATTTCAAGAATGATAAGCATCAAATAGTTTCAAGCAAGAAAATAGTTTGGCATATCATATTGTCCCCTATTCTTCCCCTTAGTGACCCTTTTTCGCTCACCGCTTTATTTCTCCTTCTCTCGCCTTCCTATTATCTCTTTATAGGAAATCTTAGTATCATATAGTAACTATGGCTAGCTCATGAGTTTTTGTGCAGTAATGAATGAGTTTTCCTATGGTTTTTGAGTTTGTCACTCTTCTTTCTTTCTCACAGTATCTCACTCACAATTGTTTTTACTTTTCACACACCTTTTATACTCATTTCATTTTCTTTTTTAATTTTTCCTTTTGCACTTGTAAGCTATCCTATAATCACTATACTCGATATGTATGGCTAGACGTCTATAGTAATGTAGTTCTAGACCAAAGAAAAGGGTAAGCACAAATTATCATTTTTAGCTTGGTTTTCGTATAAAGGTTCAACAAAAAGTGTCTTCTGGCTCAAAATAGGTACTAATGATAGATAAATAAATGGTAGCTTTTTAGCTCTGGGTGTATAGAAAACAATATATCATCCCTAGGTATCTCAATATTCACAACTCTAGTCAACCAAACAATCACAGATTCAACAATTTATCATTTATACTAGCATGCTCGTTTCCTTGTATTCTCTATATCATTCAGAACATTTGATTGCTTAGTACCTATTTACAGTGTAATATATAGAACTTATTATTCTAATAATTGAAAGTTTAAAATCATTTATTCTCATGCCAAATTTATTGTAAATACAATCAACTTATGTATATGCTCCTAACCAATCACTTGTATTTCTACAAGCTTAAGCACACAAATGACAACAAAAAATCAATGAAAAGCGTAAAAATTTCAAACAAATTTTCTATGTTACCTCCCACACTTTAGATAACCCATTATCCTCAATGTGTAGACCTTCTAAAAATAGGGAAAGAGGCTACTCGATTAATCGTGATAATTCCGATAGCT
Source organism: Gossypium gossypioides (assembly GCA_013467495.1). Taxonomy (NCBI): domain Eukaryota; kingdom Viridiplantae; phylum Streptophyta; class Magnoliopsida; order Malvales; family Malvaceae; genus Gossypium; species Gossypium gossypioides. Next base: position 22,535,867 of record CM025142.1, read on the forward strand.
ATTGGTGGGTGACTCCTCCTTTGCTTGCAAGCTCAAAATTGTTGTTTCTTCCATGTGAGGGTCCTACAGAAAAAAATCTTTTCACAGTAGAAAAAAAACTAATAATTTATTGCTAAACTTACTATTAACAAATTAAGAATTTAAATATCATCCAAAAATTAATAAAATCAAGTTTCAACCTTCATAAGAGTCATTAGAATTAAAAGAATGCCTCATTTTCACGTGCAATATTTTTGGTGGGAGCTCCCACCCGTCCCAGGTGCATGGCGAGTTGGGCTTCAAATGATAGGTCATTTTGCTGTAGAATAGTGCGGCTAGAAGGCCACTTCATAGTCATCTTCTTCTCTTGAGAGGTCTTGTTCACTCTCATTCATTGAAGTTACCTTCTCAGTCCCATGATGTGTGTGTGGTTGGCTAAACATGTCTAGCGGGTAATTTGGAGCTCTTAATCCATTCGATCGGGTAAATTCTTGGATTACCAGGCCCATTTCTTGCATCCACTTAATCATTCCATCTATTGTTTCCTTCGGGCTCCCACTTAACCTTCTTTGAGCTTTCAACTTCTCTTTCCATTTAAGTGAAACCAGAACATCCATTTTTTTCTTTCCTCCTTTGATTCTAGTTCATAATATGTTTTCTTTGAAGCTTAATGTATTATGTATATAATGAATTTCCAATTATACTCCTTGTTGACTTTGTAACAACCTATACCCGACCCAATCGCTGAGCCTCAATATCAAGATGTCACACCACCATCTCATGTTATACACAGAAATCAAAAGCTCATTCTTAAAGATACGCCTTCCATTTTAGTATTTGTATATGTTTTAATTGGAACATGCTCCAAATTACCATTAAGTCTTACTAAACATACCTTTAAGCATCGTATAATAACATTTGTACATACATAAGGGCCATTTAGAAAAATTTAGAAACTAAGTACGTAGGTATCAATATTGACACTTAGATACCGATATTTCTCTCAAGTGGTATTGATACCACTTAGAAATTCGGTACCAAATTAGCATTCTATTTTTCGTCAAAAATCCAAGGTCTAAAAAATTATTTGTACCTTTCAAAAAGTATCGATTATTTTACCCCGAGTATTGATACTTATGATATGATATCGACACCAAATTACGTTACTGACTTCTTGCACTTCCAAAAACATTGAGGTATCGATATGAAAACTCGAATATCGATACCCTGATCTAAAAATAAAAAAATACAACAATTACAAGCATATAATTCATACCAACTAATGTCTAATCATCATGTATCATTCACTTCATCAAATGATCACTAAAATGTCTGAAGTAACAGTCCAAAACTTCATAATCATGATCAAGCAAGAAACAAATAATTCAAACTGAAAGTCCATAAGTCCTAAGCAAAAATAACCATGTAAATAACTTAAATATCACAACAAAAACTAGCATATAGTCTACCACATTGCCTTCAGTTCCCAAAACATAAATAAGCAAATAAACACCTATGAATAACTAATTGAGTTTTGGCTTGGATCACCCCTCGAAAACCACATCGCTCACACCGGCACACGACTAATCTGCAAAGGTTTAAGAAGGGAGTGGGTGAGCTTAACCAGCTCAGTGAATGCCTAGAACAACTACCATGCAAACATGTCATCAAGCATTAGTGAAACATACATGTAGCATTATAGCAGCCTTAATTTAGTTGACATATTTTACTTTACATGCATATACGATGGTTTACTTAAAGAATCAATGCATACATATTCATGCATGCATCACAATACACGCAAACATATTTATAGATAATTTGGTACTTGAGCTCTGAAACGTAAAAGTGGGAACTATCACCATTCATCGGATACACGGATCTTCATCGCACCACATAGACTAATAAAGTCAAACATGTCATGTAAGTGAAGCATTAAGCTAACACTCTCATTTCACACCAAACATGTCCCATTGAATGGAGCTTAGCTCACATTCCCTTATCTCTCCAAACATGTCTCAGGGCCTCAACGCCCAAATCACATATAACATATAGGTGAGTAGTCACAATCCTATGGCATGCCAACTATATCCAATGGTCTCAACTATCACAATGCCAAAATATCCGTATTTAGACACACATATTACTTACTGATTTTTTATTACTTTCACTGCACATTTGTATCATTTGCAGAATATTATCACAGTCACTTAGCATGTATGACATGCCTACACATATACTCTTTCACAATAGTAATCATGAACATATAACACATATATAGCATCTCATTTCAATTCACAATTTCATAATCATACATGCACGTATCTCACAAGATAAACATTGGTACAAGAAAGCTTACACTCGGAATTTAGATTAGGGGTTTAGACTACCACTAAATTCCTAAATAACGCATTGAATCATGTCCACAAGCAGTTAATCTAAACACTCACCACTGCGCTTTCGCCAAAATGTTAAAAGCTCAAACTAGCCTTTCCTAGCTCGTAGATGCTCCTAGCGAATCTAGAACTTCAACACAACAATTCACACAGCAATATATTCAAAAATCAACTAAGAACTCACCACAAGCAATCAAAAACGTAAACCTAAGCTATGTTCTCATATAATCGAAAACTTTACACAAAGCAATCTTTAAATTCGAATATCTTCGTTTATACTTATTCTTTTTACCTAAAACCAATTCCGTTCATCTTATAATTCACCTACGACTAATTCCTAACCCATAAATTACACAAAACAACTCAATTCATGGTATCAAAATTTTTGACATGTTCATGGGAATTTAATAAAAATTCATTAAAACTCAAGGATTCTTCAATGAAACTTTAAAGAAAGTTTATAAACCTTCTAACTACATCAAAACTAATTGAAAAGCACTTTAAAAGCACTTTTTTACTAAAAAACCTGAAATTTGCCATTAACAACCCAATTTTTTACTTTTATTCAAATTTCACGATTTAATGGTTAAAAACTCTATTTTAAGGATCTAATAAAACTAAAAACTAATAGGTAAATGAAGGGGTACCTTAGGTGGAAGAAAAATGGAGGTTTTGCTGAAAACCTAGAAAACCCACAAGTGAGGAAGGTAATGAAGTCAATGAGATTTTTGGGTGTTTTCTTGAAATATTATGGAGGTTTAACGCTTGGAAAGTGAAAGAATTCAAGAGTATAGATTTTAGGAATCAAAAATCTATTGGAAGAGTAAGGGAGAGCAAGGGATGACAACACTAGCAAGAAGGGAGAAAACTATTATGAAAAATAAGCTAGGAATGGGGGTTTTTAGGTTGGTTTTTAAAATTTGGTAAAACTGCAACACAAATGCTCACAATTTTGACCTTCTTCAAATCAATCTTTTTTTCTAAAGTTAAAGGTCTTTAAAACTCATTTTAAAAAATTGATTTGACTTTCTACAAACCACAGTCAAAAACATTACCGATAAACCATGTCAAAATTTTGAACATTCTAAGGCTAAAATTCCTAAAATACCCCTAAATCTCTTAGGCCCTATTTTGGGGTATTACAGGCTTCATGATCTATTCATTTTCTTCCATCTGGACCTCTACCTTTCGACACAGTTTTATCACCAAGTGGGGAAAGAAGATTTCGACTTTTTGGCTATGTGCGCAACGACTCATTTCATGATAGATCCATATGCCCACATAAATCTGCTTTCGCTGTAAAATTCCATACAATAGAATATAGCTTGGAAACTATTAACGTTAGAAACATTTAACATGGGTGCAATTCTAGTGCCTATGAACAGAATCCACATTTTTGCTACTGGCAAATCTATATCTGGCCTATGGTTCCATGTACCTCTACCTTGAGTTAAGTACATAATGATATCCTCCATATCTATATCCTCAAATTTATCTAATTTAGTGTTATCAAGAAAGTCTTTACTATAGTAAGGTACATCATAAAACTCACATATCTCCCTAGGGGTAACCGACACCTCTTTTCCTCATACTGTTACCGTATCCCAACTTTGCATTTGTTTTATTTCCTGATCTCTAAAAGAAGCATAAAATTCTTGTACTACTAAAATTGCTACAGTTTCCTTGGGAATGTTACAGAATCACTCCATGATTGTATTTAAGCAAAGTAAAAATTTTATTGCACAAAACCATTGAGGGTTCAAACCCTCGCTCTTGAATGAATGGTTTACCTTGTAGCTCAAGAAAGTATTTCTTGGCATTTGGATTCTCAAAATTTGCAGGGTTTGAAACTATCAGGGTTTCTTGGACCGTAGCTTTCTTACTTTTCCTTGGAGGGATTTTATATTATTTAACTTTGAATTAATAAAAAAATCAATGGAACAATAAAACGAGTAAAGGAACACTTCACCTTGACCTCTTTGCAATTGTTTCTACTTTTCCTCTAAATGCTTGATATTTTACCCAAATAAAGCCTTAGGAATATCAATGGGGATTTTGTGTAGCTAGGGCTTAGATAGAAAAGAAAGGTTTTGAATATGGAGAGTGTTGAAAAGGTTTTATTATTTAAGAGAGAGAGTTAGAGGTTGAACTAGAGTGTTTTTCAGTTAAAACCAAGGGTTTTAGGGTTAAAAAATCGGGTAAAATAAGAGTTATGTAGTTGGGTTTTGCAATCGAGTCGGGTCAACTCTATAGAAAATTGCAGCGAAGTTGTGTCATAGGGGTTCTGTGTCATGACATTCCTGCCAGTTTTGAAAATTTATGGAACTTTCTTCTATGTCGCGACATCGAGGTTTTAATCGCGACACACTCTGATTTTTTGTGAGTCTGAGCAATCTACCTTCTGTGTCGTGACACGTAGGTCCTGTGTCGTGATGTCGAGGTATTTATCATAGTTCCTTCAATTATGGGCTTAATGTTGTGACGTGAAAGTGTCATATTACGGTTCTTCCTTTTTTCTGATTTTTTGGGTGCCTTGAGTGCATGTTAGACCTATATTTAATCTGTCAATAAAATTTCAACTAATTGGTTAGTATAATATACATTAATATACATTCCTCGTATTTTGTTAATGTGCATGTTGACTAAAGATATCAGGTCTTGCTGCCGGACTCATCCGTCAACGTGGTTAATGTGCACTTGGGCATTCCTCGTATTTTGTTCCTATTGGTATTGGTCCAATACCCGTCATGCCATTATATTCTTCTCTTTCTATCTCACTCTCTAAATTTACACTTTTGACCTGTACTGATCAGTAACAATTCTTTCCGCAGGTCGTAGCACTTAGTAACTTTTAAAATCAAATAGTAACACAACCACCTTGACCTTTTTTTATAGTCTTTATTCCTCAATAAATTTAGGGATCGTTATTGCATGACGTTTCTAAATAATGCATTTAATAGGAATAGTGTTATGGAGGGTACCTTGTATGTCTCGTTAGAATATCATTATGTACTACATGGCTTGAGTTCTAGTTCCAAAAGTTTTCGGGTTTTTCTGCACATTGGTTTATAAGTCTACTGGGTGATTTTTGTAATAACCAAGTGATCCGTGGTTCCTTCGATTTTGGTTCCATGCTTGTCAGTAGTTCTATTTGATTGATGCTAGCCTTGTAAGCATAAATCTTGTCAATGTGTATGTCTTCAATTTTTGTCAACATCCAGAAAATCCCTGAATCACTAAACTTTTGGGGTGTCTGATTAAAGATCAATATCTTAAAAAAGATATTCAAATTTAATGTTTCCCCCATAATTGCATGTTTCTCCTCGCTCTTTTTCACAAGGTTTCAAGACTTCGAATATTTTTCCACCATATTAACATCGAATATTATTGTCTCTGGTCATTGGGAGAGATCTGTAATGTCTGATCTTCATATGTTTTTCCCATAAATCAGATCTATTGTCATTGGAGAGTTAAATCCAACTCTCATTTTATCCTTTTGTTCTACCCCATTTCCTCAACTGGTTTAATAACTTATTGTGATGTTATTTTTCCTAATCCACTCGGATACTTTTCCATACCTCGGATTAGCCGACCATTCAAGGGTTCTCCTTCCTCACCAGTAGGTTTAGTTGTGTTCTTCTCTTCGTCCAGTTCTCGACTTTGCTTGCATTGATGACCCATTGGATTTGTATTGATATTAATTCATCCTTTTTGCATAGGAAATGGATTTCCTTCTTGAAGCTGACTTAGTTCAAGCATTAGTAACAACTTGTTCTCCTGGATCTCCCATTCCTCATAAACTCCTACGTCATAAATGTCGTTATCATAATATATCTCCTCATCCAACCACATGTAATCAAAGTTATCCATGGTTTATGCCAAACTAATTTTTGTGGTTACTGTTGTAGGTATCTTGGAGGAGAATGTGCACAAAGATTTCTTGCAAAATAGAGAGTTGTTAGTAATGTTAACAAATAATTAAATAAATTGAAATCGTATCTATAATCTAAATATTTCCTAGTTATTCTATTAATATGAAAAAAATTAAAATTACTATAGTGACATTGCCTCTCCGGCAACAACGCCAACAACTTGACTACCTTCAGACGTACCAACGTCCAGAGTAGAAATCTTGCACAAAAGATATGAAAAGCAGTATCCGCAAGTATACAGGTAAGGTTGTAATATAGTTACAACGAAGTAGGTAAGTACTTCGAGGATGGTACCCAAAGGAGGCGAGTACTAAATTAATTCTAATCTATACATATATAGATCTAATTAGTAATTTAATTGGATTATAGTAAGAAGAATTAGAAGAAGGGTTTTGATAAACTATGCTAAAAAAATAGAAAGGAAATAAAATAAGGTAAATAAATAAAATGCGAGAAATCAAATACTCAAATATGTATCAAATCTGGGCATGGTTGATTAGCTTGCTTCAATAATCATAATCAACCGTCGTCACGAGTTTTCTTATTCAATCAACTAGTCAATACTCTAACAGGATATTTCGATTCGTCTACTAGACTACTGAGTAGGCAAGAATTACTTATCTATTCCAAATCCGGGTTAATTGCAATCTTAATGACTTTCTAGGGATGCCAGGTCTAGGGTTTTAGATTCATGCTCTCCTAAGCAGTTGATCCGCTAAGAAACCCTTACAAAACAATTAATTAATCATACCTCCACTCACTAATCCCCCACAAGAGGATTAGTTCCTCATCGATCTAATAAACAATATAAACTTGACAAAAAGAATAAACATAAAGAGCAATTCAAGTGAACAGAATTTAGAAAAAGCCTGATTTGTATTTAAATTTTAGTCAGAATCCTCATAAAGTTTGACAGTATTTCCCAAATCTGATTTCTCCACAAAAGCAAATAACAAGAACGAAAATAAAATCTAAAACCTAAGAAAGAGAAAAACTAAAGACTAAATCTAAAGACAAAATTCTACAATATGAAAAGTGTACATAACATGTGCTAAATGAGCCTATTTATAGACATTAAAGTGGTCGTCATCCTTAACCTTAGGTTAGCTGCTGTCCTCGTGCTTAACATTTGATTATATGGACCAAAACACCATTGGCTCGTAATTATTTCCTGTACAGAGGCAATGTTGCGACACACCAAGTCCTATGTTGTGACATCCTCATATTGTGTCACGATATTGAAGGCAGTCTTGGAATTCTTCTATTTTGCTCCCTATGTTGCAACATCCAATGCTCCATGTTGCAACCTAGTGACGAATATCAAGTTAGTATGCCTTCTAATGGTTTCCTGCACACTCACAAAGTATATTAGCTCACCCTTAGGCCTCATTCGGCCACTAAGGTCAATAAAAGACTCAAATTACACATTTTATTAAACTTAACTAAGCTTACAGAAATATAATATAAACTTAACTAAAATGCTTTTGTTCAAGCTTCTAAAGTACGAAAACTAGTTTAATCTGCTACACTGAATTACAACAGATTAATAAATAGTTATAATAATTTCGGTCAAAATATAACAAGACATGGAAAGTGATGTTATTTTGGAAATAATATAATGTTTTTCCTAACTTTCCATTTGTTTCTCTAATAATAAAGGAATAATCCTGTTTTTATTTTTTGAAATATGATATCAAATTAAATAAAAGGAAATGAATCTCTTAGTGTGTTAGGGTTACCAAAAGATAAATTAAAAAGGTCTAGTAGCCATTCTTGAAAATTCTCTCTAAAAAAATTAAGAGAATTTTGTTGTTCGTTCTTTGACTGGGTGGATTTCGTAGAAGCCAAGATGTTATTGTTGCAGCTTGGAATTGACATCTTCAAAAGGGATCCTATCAACAACATCGTTCATCATTTTTTAGTTTTGAGAGGTATATATTAAACCCTTTTTTCAACTTAATTTGTTCATCGTACATGGATCCTTGGTTGACAATTGGTAGAATAATTTTTTTGCTATGTTACGGGGCGTACCTGCGATCCAATAGGCCAATGTAGGGGTATTTTTGGCATCTAATAGTCATCAAAATAAACTTCAAAATAGCCAAAACTTGTTAAGGAGGAGAGACACATACATTAGCTTAGTTTTAGGTTTAGCTTTCTCTAGGTTTTCGTTAGTCTTCTCTGCAATTTTTCTAAGGTTTTATTTTTCTCCTCTTCTACCTTAGATTAAAGTTTATTTTTCTACATTTACATCTTATTCTTGTTGTTCATGTTGTTATTTATGTTAGTTAAGTTAGTTAACATTGTAGCTAAGGTTTATTTACATTTCTAGCCTCTGTACTTTGCTTCCAAGACTCTTTAAGCTTTAGTTTAATGTATTTCGGTTTATTTTACTTTAAATTTATCAAAGCTTATTCCATTTATATTTCTTGCTTTAGATTTCTCTGTTAAATGCTTTTGGTTTCATGCTATTTAAGTTTACTTGCAAAAAAATCTCAACTTTTATATTTTTCTCAAGCTTTACTTTTATGGTTGCATTGTTTTCCATTGATATGTTTATTTTCTTTACTTTGAGCATGTGTAGCTAAAACCTTTAAGGAGGTTATTGATGAAGAAGTGGATAAACTAAAATATTTGGTCAAAGAACTAAATCGTAACAACTTGGATTAATTTGAATTGAACTAAGAACTTAGATAGCGACGCCCCTAAGGGAATATCAAGATAAAGTGAGATCGAAAGTTAATCCTGTAGCGCACCCATTCATTAGTCCTGGATTAACCGACAAAATCGAAAGATAAACAGAACCTAAGTTGTCTAAGTCAGTAAAATTGAGATCGGAAGGTAAAATGGAGTCACTTGGTAATTTACGCAATTTATGTCCCTAGTCCAAGATTTGGTGAACCACATCAAAGTTAACCAACCCCCATTAGTTATTTGCTAGATAGTCCCTCTAGTTTACTTTTGTTGCAATTTAGTCCTTAGAGTAAAATATTTAATTGTAACACCCCTTACCCGTATTCGACGCCGGAATAGGGTACGAAGCATTACTAGAACACATACACTT
>CM025142.1:22556663-22567056 GCA_013467495.1 Gossypium gossypioides
TTAAAAACAACCACTTTTCAAGGTGACCCGATCACACCTTATCAAAAAGGATTGGTGGCGACTCCCGTTCCCGTTTCATTTTTCAAAACCCAAGTTGACCCCGTTTTCAATCAAAAAAAATGGTGTCAACAACCTTCTTATACATCAATCAATAATTTTTTATTTTAATTTATGTTAAATTATTATATTTAAATCTCTATTGAATGAGTATATGGCCAAGAACGATGCTATGATCCAGAGCCAAGCATCATCTTTACGAGCTTTAGAGAGCCAAGTAGGATAAATAGCTAATGCTTTGAACTCAAGAACACAAGGAACTTTGCCTAGTGATATTGAGAATGCAAGACCACATAGGAAAGAACATTGTAAAGCAATCACTCTTAGAAGTGGCACACAGCTAGATAGAATTTTCAAGAGTGTTGTTGCTAAAACATCGAATTCAGAATCTGATCAAAGCAAAATTCTTGAACAACACAAGAAGGGCACCACAAATGAGAAAACTAGACCAAGCGATGCTAAAGCAAACTCAGATAGCACTGCTGAACACAATGTTCGGGCAAAATAATCACTGCAACCTGAAGTTCGCCCACCTTTACCATTTCCCCAACGATTTTAGAATCACGAACAAGACCAACAATTCAGGTGATTCTTGGATGTCCTTAAGCAAATTCACATCAATATACCTTTGGTGGAAGCTTTGGAGCAAATTCCCAACTATGTCATGTTTATGAAAGACATACTTTCAAGGAAGAGATGATTGGGAGAATTCGAAACAACCACACTCACTGAAGGGTGCACTACTATGCTGACAAATAATTTGTCTCCAAAGTTGAAGGACCTAGGAAGCTTCACAATACCTTGCTCAATTGGTAACCAATATGTTGGGAAGGCTTTGTGCGATTTAGGAGCGAGCATAAACCTTATGCCCTTGTCTATGTTCAAAAAGCTGGGAATTGGTGAAGCGAGACCTACCACTTGACCTTGCAATTGACAGATCGATCATATGCACACCCAAAAGGTAAAATCGAAGATGTCCTGGTAAGGGTAGATAAATTCATTTTCCCTGCTGATTTCATTGTATTAGACTGTGAAGCTGGCAAAGATGTGCCTATTATTTTGGGTAGACCTTTTCTTGCAATAGATAGGACTATGATTGATGTTCAAATGGGTGAGTTAACTATATGGGTAAACTTTCAACAAATCACTTTTAATGTTTTCCAGGCTCTAAAATGTGTTGATGATATAGAAGAGTGTCATGTTGTCATATTGTTAAACTCTACTGTGGAAGAGGAATTTAAAAAATATATATATGATGACAAAGAGAATAGTGAATTAGATTTAAGTGATATTGATTATGAAGGGCCATTAAGACACCACAAGCAGTTGATGACATTCAAACTAATTGTCGATAGACCTAGAAAGAGGTTTGACACATTAGATTTATCTGCTTGAACCTTCAACCCTGCTAAACTGTCCATAGAAGAACCACTCACATTAGAGTTGAAACCTCTACCTGCACAGTTAAGGTACGCTTATTTGGGGAAGGATAACACATTGCATGTGGTTGTATCTACTGAGCTGACTTATGAGCAAGAGGTTTAATTGTTAGATGTACTTAGGAAATTCAAAAAAGCATTAGGATGGACAATCATAGATATTAAAGGAATCAGCCCCACAATCTGCATGCACAGAATTTTGCTGAAAAATTGCCATGGCAATTTTATTGAGCAGCAAAGGAGGTTGAACCCCATTATGAAGGAGGTAGTGAAAAAGGAGATAATCAAATGGTTGGATGTTGTCATTATCTACCCAATCTTAGATAGCTCTTGCGTGAGTCCAGTCCAATGTGTGCCAAAGAACGGAGGTGTCACCGTGGTCAGTAATGATAATAATGAGCTTATACCTACACGAACTGTCACGTGATGGCGAGTATGTATGGACTATCGCAAGCTCAACAAAGCCACATGGAAAGACCATTTTCCACTGCCCTTCATTGATCAAATGTTAGATCGATTAGCTGGTAAGGATTTCTATTGCATCTTAGATGGATATTCTGGGTACAATTGGATTGTAATCGCCCCATAGGATCAAGAAAAACAACATTCACCTATCCATATGGTACATTTGCCTTCAGAAGAATGCCTTTTGGTTTGTGTAATGCACCAACAACATTCCAATAGTGCATGGTGTCAGTATTCTCAAATATGGTTGAGAAGTTCCTCGAAGTGTTTGTGGATGATTTCTCTGTATTTGGGAATGACTTTGAAAGTTGTTTGCACAACTTAGATTTCGTACTTCAATGTTGTAAGGAGACTAACCTCATTTTAAACTGGGAGAAGTGTCATTTTATGGTAAGAGAAGGCATTGTCCTAAAACATAAGGTCTCTCATAAAGGAATTGAAATTGACAAGGCAAAAATCGAAGAGATTGAGAAGCTGCCACCTCCAACGAGTGTTAAAGGAATTAGGAGATTCTTAGAGCATGCTGGATTCTATAGGATATTTATCAAAGACTTCTATAAGATCTCTAAACCCTTGTGCACCTTGTTGGAACAAAATAAACCTTTCATTTTTTATGATGCTTGCTTGTTTGCTTTCGAGGAACTGAAGAAGCGACTGGTGGTTGCTCCAATAGTAGTGGCCCCATATTGGTCATACCATTTGAGCTCATGTCCAACGCGAGTGATTTTGCTATTAGAGCAGTGCTTGGGCAATGGATAGGTAAGATTTTTCACACTATTTACTATGCTAGCCGCACTCTAACAGAAGCAAAACTAAATTACACTACCACTGAGAAGAAATTATTGGCTGTTGTGTTTGCATTTGATAAGTTTAGATCATATCTAGTAGGCACTAGGTGCATTGTGTATATCAATCACTTTGCAATTAAGTACTTAGTATTCAAGAAAGATGCAAAGCTGAGACTGATCAGGTGGATCCTTTTGCTAACAAAATTCGATTTAGAAATTCAAGATAGAAAAAGAACAGATAATCAAGTAGCAGATCATCTATCTAGGTTAGAAGCTAGAAATGAGGATGGCAATGTCAAGCTTATTAAGGAAGACTTCCCAGATGAGCAACTGTTAGCTACCATGGCATTACCTTGGTATGCCAATATAATTAACTTCTTAGTAAGCGGTCTGTTACCAGCTGATCTTAAAAGCCAAACAAAAAGGAAATCCTTTCATGATGCAAGATATTATTGCTAGGATGAACCCTTCCTATTCAAGCAATGTGCTTATTAGATAATTAGAAAGTGTGTCCCTAATGATGAAATACACAACATTTTGCAACATTGCCATTCAACCCCTTATGAAGGACACTTTGGAGGAATGAGAACTGCTGCCAAAGTACTTCAGTCCAGATTTTATTAGCCAAGTTTATTCAAGGATGCCCATAGCTTTAATAAAACATGTGATCGATGTCAATGAACTGGTAATGTTTCAAGAAGACATGAAATGCCATTGCAAAATATTCTAGAGGTTGAGTTGTTTGATGTATGGGGAATAGAATTTCTGGGTCCATTTCCACCCTCATTTGGTAACTTATACATACTTGCGGCAGTCGACTACATTTCCAAGTAGGTAGAAGTTGTAGCCCTTCCTACTAATAATGCCAAGTCATTGATGAAATTCTTGTACAAGAACATTCTCACAAGATTCGGTATACCTTGAGCCATCATCAGTGATGAGGGGTCTCATTTTGATTGCAAACTCGTCGCTAATGTTTTGCACAGGTATGGGGTGAAGCAAAAACTTGCCACAATATATCACCCACAAACAAATGGACAAGTTGAGATTTCTAACAGGGAGATTAAGAAAATTCTAGAAAAGGTGGTGAAACTAACTCGAAAGGATTAGTCTTTGAGATTAGATGAAGCCTTGTGGGCTTATCGTACTGCCTTCAAAACATCATTAGGAATGTCGCCTTGTAAGCTTGTTTATGGTAAGCCATGTCACCTGTCTGTTAAGTTAGAGCACAAAGCATTTTGGGCCATTAAAAAGCTGAATATGGATTGGATAGCCGCCAGACATAAAAAAACTAGTTTGAGTTGAATGAAATGGAAAATTTTAAAGCCCAAGCTTATGAGAACGCTAATCTCTATAAGGAAAAGACCAAGCGATGGCACGACAAGAGGATCATGCCAAGGCAATTTGAACAGGGGCAACAAGTGTTGCTATTTAACTCTAGAATTGAAATTGTTCCCTAGTAAGTTAAAATCGCGATGGTTAGGGCCTTTTAATGTGATCAAGGCCTATCCTCATGGCATAGTGGACATCAAGGATACCAAGACTGGGGTAATTTTTAGAGTTAATTGTCAACGTTTAAAGCACTACTGGGTGCTCATGTGGATCGAGACAAAGAATTCGTTGACCTTCGAGATGTTTGAGCTCAAAATCTTTTCTATCTTTATTTTCTTTAGTTTCTTTACTTTAATTTCATTTTTTATAGTTTTTCTCTTTAATTAATTAACATTACTTTCATTTCTAGTTATTTTTTTTATTAATGTACAGTTTTTGCAAGAATTACAGGGAAAGAATAAATGTGCAAGCTTGTTAGAAGTAGTACCAATAGGTGTTTGCCCCAACATTTCCAAAGAGAATTATGCCTCAACAAACTGGGTTATTGGATATTGAAGTAAGAGAAAATGAGGGTTGACAAGAAAGAACGATTTAAGGAAGAGATTTTGGATAGCTGGGCCCATTCTGCTAATTAGGTAGCCCATGAAGAAAATGCCAAACGTATTGCATTAGGGTTAGGTCATTCTAGGGGTCCCTCCAAAACATTTTTATTTTTCCTCTTTTATTTCACAAAACTTACTCTACAAGTCTGAACCGTCAACACCATTACCCCCATTTACTTTTCTTCACCTACCCACACCTCTTTCATTTTCTACAATCCCTTCGCATTTACCATTTCTTTTTCTTAAACCTCCCTAGCCTCTCCTCTTACACTTTCAACTTCCTTTAACTTATCTTAAGTAGTGTTATTTTCCCATCTAACCTAGATCACACTCTCAAGGATTTGTCAGCATTCTTCAATGGCAAGAGTAAAAACCACTTCTAAAGGTGCTAAATCTTCACAAACAGGTGCTACCCAACCTAAAACCTTATTCAACAGTGCTGCTACTATGAAGTTCAACATTTACATCTCCAAGCGACCATTTTGCTTCGAACAAGGTTTTCTATTCAAAGATGAGCCTTATATAGGATATGATGAGTCAATTTTCTCCATTGTTAAGAAGCATAGATGGCAAATTTCTGCTAACATGCGGATGATGTTTTAGGGAAAGTCATCCGCGAGTTCTATGCGCACATCACTTCTCTTAACAATACTTTTATTTATGTTTGCAGAACCTTAGTCTTATTTGGTGAAGACCGCATTAATGCCCAATTTGGGTTAACTGATGTTCAAGACAAACATATTCCATTCACCGAAACCATCACTATTGATGATTTAAATCAAGTATTAAAAGATTTGTGTGTTTTAGGCACTAGATGGATTGTCTCTAGCAATGAATGCCATACAATTGAAAGGGCTTCCCTAAAGCCCATATGTAAAGTTTGGTACTACTTCCTCAAAATTCGACTAATGTCGTCCACTCACAACACCACAGTATCAAAGGAATGAATGCTATTGTTGCATTCAATCATTGTGGGTCGAAAAATCAACATAGGTCGGGTCATTTTCCATTAAGTGCATTGATGTATAGAGAAGAATGTCGGCAGTTTCAATTTTTCTTCCTCATTGCTGCTATTTGTAGAACAACTCAACTACCTTTAAATGGAAATGAGGACATCATGCCAAATAAGGGAGGAATGTCCAGGGTTATATTTGCCAAAATCTAAGGAGTGGACACATAAAAACAACCTCAGCTTAGTAAGGCAACCATGTCATCTACCAAGCAGTTTTTCGCAGCAGAAGCCTCACCATCTCAAAGTTCCTTTGAAAAATAAGTGTTGCAATAATTAAAGCAACTGGAGCAGAGAATGTCCCTATTTGAGACTTAGCAATTTCAACTTGTTGAAGAGATGACAAAGTCCCAGGAATAGCAAGCATGCTACTGGTCTTATGTGAGGGATAGAGATATGGCTCTAAAATGGCCCTTGCAGAAGAACTTCACCAAGCCTATGACTAACTTCCTTGATTTTCCTAAAGTTTTGCTACCATTTTCCAAGGCTGAGGAGGAACCAGTTGAAATCCACTCTAACAAGGTCGAGTTTGTGAACATGAGAGCTACTCCTAACACAGTGAAAGCAACTGAGGAGGAGCCTGAGAAAAAAAATCTCTAAATATTGAGGGTGATGAATATGAGCAAAATGAACCCACAGTTGTTGCTAAAGCCACCAAAAAGGGTAAAGAAACTATTCTACCCACGCCACCTCAAGACATGATTGCCCAAGATTGTTAAATTGATCGCATCATTAATGATATCACTGAGTCTAATGAAGAAGGAGAGGATGTGCCACTCCAGTCAATGAAAAAGAAGTTGTGTTATAAGCACAGTGTACGCAAATCCACTCACAGACAATAAAGAAACAATCACCAGCATCCAAGTCAGGGGAGTTCTCTTCCCCTTATATATTCATGCATTCATATTTTTTTACCATGACATTTTCTGTATATATATTCCTACATTATTGTTACATAGATGTTCATGCATTGAGGATAATGCATCCCTTAGGTTTGGGGGTGTATCGAGCATTTAGGATGAATCATGTATTTAGTAAGCATGCTCATTTTAGTATAGGCATTCTAGTATAGCCAAATTTTTTTGCCATGTAACTACCAAGAACTAGTTAGACAATGATGAGTACAATTTTTACTTGTTAAATTCGATGATGAGCTTAATTCTTCAATAAACCTAGAACATTTGACAGTGGATAAGGTGAATTTAGTTTATGTTAGGTTGCTTAAGAATCGAATCCTAAAAATGAGATATCGTAACCTCAATCACAATTAGACTATAACGAGTTTCTTTTAATGAATTTAGAGATTCTTCAACCTAAACTCAGTAAAATTGCCAAAGCATTACTTATAGAATTACCAGTAGACACTCCAATGCTTAGAGTTATCAAATAGGTTAGTAACACTTTGTTTGTTCCATCGTGCTGTTGGCTAGAAAAGCGAGCTTAAGCAAGAGTGTGTAATAAAGAAAAAGGACAATTAGGGGCACTCCACTATAGTAACAAGCTGAGTAGCTAAGGAAATAGTTGTTTGCTTCATCCATCTTCTAAGTTAAAAGCCTTAGCTTCATGAGTGAATTCCATTCAAATCGTGACATGATTGAGTACTCGGTATTTCAGTGTATGCTCCATTGTGATTGTCGAGTCAAATAATTGTGTGACGAGTTGAGTTGCTATTACTACTTTAAAAAAATTAGTTTAGATAAAAGACGAGCTAAGTAAATTAAGAGATACTAACTATAGCCAAAATACACACATGAGCACTTAGGAATTTTGTTTTTAGGGTGAGATTCTCGGCATTACCTTCCCTAAACAAACCTTTTAAACTTGAACAAGTTTTTTAGACATAGAAGAATTCTGAGAACTGATGTATAATTTGTTCTTTGAATAGACTGGCAATACACGGTGGTTATGTGCAATAGAAATTTTTGCATTCATGCATTCATGCATATTTGCTTGAGGGCAAGCAATGATTTAGGTTTGGGGGTATGATAACTCTTGAAAAAAGTTACAATTCATACTTTTAGACTTAGTTAACTACTTGTACTTAAGTAACATTAGTTTCATTTTAGGTAATTGCATGATTATATTTAGTTAATCGAGCATTGCATGTAAAGACTTGGGATGTTAATTACTTTAGTGCATCTGTACTTTTAATTGTTAGTGGAAAGGCTTTGTGGTGGTTGTGACAGGTTTGAGGAAGAAAGATAGCAAAGGATGGAGATCGGTTGAGGCATTAAGAGAGATTGCCATGGCAATGCTGAGAAAAAAAATGACAAATACAATGTCATCAATTAGAGCATTCAGCAGACGTGTAATGGAAAATATCCACATCAAAATTAGGGAAAAAGAAATCATTGGCTGATGGCTTTTACCCTAGTGGAGGACCCAAGTTTAAAAGAAAAGGGGGGATTGACGGTCAAGGAGAGGTCTACCATTAATGAGAGCTTAAGGTATGGTTGATTGCAAATACAGGGCTTTGACATAGATCTCTTTGTGACAGTGAGGATAATTTGAGCTACTAGGAGCTTGGGTGATGACTCGCACCAGACGCAAAGTTGGGGGAATTCATGTTCTAAAACCAGATTTATTCATCTGTAATTTTTTATAAATCTGTTGATTTAAACTGTTATTTTGGAATGTTGATTTATCCATAACCCAGTCATGAGCTAACTTAGCACAGCTGGGAATTACTTTTGATGATGTTTTAACTCTGATGAATGCTTATGGATGAATATGATTTAGTTTACTACTTTATCGAATGTTTATTTCTATTTATATGCTTATTAGGGTATTGATAAATGCTTGATAAGTCTGAAAGTAACTTAATATCGATAAAGTTAGGTTGCTTGGACCAAAATTAGGTGATATAAGAGAGCGTTGAGTGAAATGCTCGTGTAAACTTTAGACATAAATATTTACCTTGTACGATTTAGGGGATTGTGCTTTAGTCATGGTTGCTAATTCTTAACCTATAGATGTATAGTGTCTTAGGAGTGAGCAGGTTTAGGTCTTGCTTTCGACTAAGATAGATCATGTTAGTACCCAATCGAGCAGTAGGTTACCATATTTTTGCCATGGCATTGTTTTTGGGTTATAACTAATTCATTAGTAACCCTAGCCTTTACAATCAATATTCTAATCTTGCTAGAATCCTTAATGCTTTTATTCAATTTGTTGCAATTGCAGTCTACGATAGTACATTTTATTACTTTCATTTTTAGTGTACTAATTGCATTGTTATTTCTCAAAATATCATTTGATTCATTTATCTTTTCTACTCAAATTTTGAAAATTTAGACAAAGAATACTAATCCAATCCTCGTGGGAATGATACTCACTCATCACTTTATTTCTTGATTCGACGTGTATACTTGCACAATTTGCACATCATATTCACACGCGACACCTAGAGAGATAGGGGACATTCATTTCAGCAAAGCTCTATGTGACTAAGGAGCAAGTATAAACCTAATGCATTTTTCTATATAGTGTTAACTAATAAGTCATCAGTACAACCTAAAGAAGTACTAGAGGATGAGTTAGTCAAGGTGCATAGATTCATAATCCCTGCAGACTTTGTGATCCTCGACTTTGAGGAAGACTGTGAAATGCCCATTCTATTAGGTAGACCATTCCTAGCTACGTCAAGATCCACCATTGATCTAGAGAAAAATGAGTTAACCATAAAGATCAATGGTAAAACAAAAATTTTTAATGTGGTCACCAATAGAGTGAGGAAAATAGGAGGAAGGTAGGGGAGAATGTAATAAAATTTCTATCTTTAAACCTAACTACCTTGAATCAAGGGAAATATTTTCTGTAACCGGTGCAGGTAGAAAGAATAGGTTTAAAAGATAAGACAAGCGAAAGAAGGTGAAGTATCACAACGGGTGATGGACTAACACCTAAAGAACCAGAGAAGCATCCTCATATACATTAATGGAGCTATTGGATGAATCCAGTAGTAAAACTTGATAATTGATATCAATATTTAATTTTATGTAAATTATTGTATATCTATCTCATTTTTTAGTCTAGTGTCGCGTGTAAACTGATATGCGATTTTGTGCAAGTATACACATCGGTTCAAGTAATAAAGTGATGAGTGATTATCATTCCCACGAGGATCGGATTGTTTTACAAAAGTGATCAAGTTATTATAATAAAATGAAATTAATGCTATGTAAAGCTATAGTAAGTATGTAGTGGCAATTGAAGGAATGGTGATGTATGCAATATGTGGAATTAATAAATACTCGGAAATGCTATGGTAAAACGATAGTAGAAATGTAATGGAAACTATGAAAATAACTATGGGAATATTATGTAAACGATCAAGTAAATAACTAATAATAATGTGGCAAAGATACTATGACAAAGAATAAAGATAGAGTGATGTTGATTCAGAAGGTCAGGATTACCCAGAATCGACCCTGACTGTCAATAATGCCATGGCAAAATCGTATCTACTTTACTGCAAAGAAGAGTTCTAAAATGGCCTGCTTCCCGCGAGAGCAAAACCTCAAGTTACCTTGCTCGTGTCTATAGGAAATTTAAGAATCTTGCATGGGTTCCTTCTGTATGATTGTGACTCTATGTCTAGAGTTAACTACAAGTGTCTATCGAATACTTGCTCTGATGGGTGTCGAATCCACCAATATAAACCTACGCCTAATTTGCAATTTAAGCAGTATAGGGAGTAGG
>CM025142.1:22567592-22581287 GCA_013467495.1 Gossypium gossypioides
AAAATTAGTGGTGCATTCTCATAAATTAACCAATTTAATTACATAAAATATGTAACTTTAGCATTTAATCATGCTCATTTCATTTAATTTTAATCCAACCCTTTCGGTATTAGAATCAGTTTATAATATGCAAACAACCTTCTATTTCTAGAGATGGTTGCATTTTAATTAAGAAATAAGAACAATCAAATGAAATAGTAAAGTAAATTAAATATATACTGCATCCATAAAAATAGTTTAAGGTTTCTTTGAAAGTAATCCCAACCCTATGAGATTTAGCTCATGGGCTGGGAAATAAAAGTCTAAACCAAAATATTACCCAACATTGTGTTCAACTACTTCAATTCAATCTTTTGAAGGAACACTAATGGAAATAATAGAAGAAATTTGGGGAATAGCTTTCGCTTGCCCAGTCCACACTTCAGCAGCACAGCATCTTCTGATGGCTAAGAAGGACTGCCTTCAACTTCCTGTCCTTTGCATAGCCGGACCCTTATTCACGCCGAAAGATCTCTCTCACTTTTTTTTATCATTTGTGAGGTCCTTTTCATTGGCTTTTATAGATAGATTAGGCTAGGATCAGCTAACAACTCATGATTATCTTCTCCTCTTTTAGGGGAATTTATCTGGCACAAGTTTGAATTTGAACTAGGACTATTGAGCGGAAAATGTTGGCTTGGTCTTCCCAACAATACCATGGTAGCTGTGCTGGCAAACTGTCTGCACTTTGCCCTGACCAAACTTCACTCGTTTACTTTCTCATTCCAAAACATGTTCCTTCCACACAAAAAAACTCTACTACAAGCGATTAAAAGCACCTAATTCCAAAACAGTACAAGTCCTAATGCAATATTAAAAGTGCTAACTAAAATATCCTAAAATGCAACAAAATGTACTTAAGTACAAGCAATTAGCTAGGTCTAAAGGCATGGAACATAACTCTTTTCAAGAGTTATCATCTAGAATATAATTTGAATCAAATTATGTTTTACTGGAACCAAGACACTTAAAAAATTAGAATTTTGGGAAAAAATAGAATCAGTTTCGTAACACGACAACCTTGTGTCGCAACATCAATGGCAGAATTGAAGGGATTGAGAAAATTGATTCGATGTCGTGACATAGGCTCCATGTGTCGCGACACTAAAGACAATATACTCAGAATTCCAAAATTTCAGAATGTGTTGAGACATCAAATCCTAATATCATAACAACAACAAACTGCCAGGGGTGTCGCGGCATCGCTGTAATTTTCTGCAAGGTTGCCCCGACTCGATTGTGTAACTCGGTAGATTAAATTTTATTTTACCCGGCTTTTAACCATAAAACCCTTTTTTAAAACTTCAAAACACCTTAGTTTCATATTTTAATTTTTCATAACATTCTAAACCTCTCAAAACTTTCTCAAACCGCAAACCCTTCTTCATTAAATCTCTAAATCTACAAACCTCTTTTGCTATTTGGAACATTCATTGATGAAGGATTGACACAACTGGTTGAGAATGAAATAACAAGGACTACAACATCGAGGTTAAAGGTTCAAAACTTCCTCTTTATGGTTACATTGGAATATTGTTTGACGCCTCATTCATTTTAGCATAGATTATAGTTAATATGCCACCTAGAAAGCTTTGTACAAGAACCACCAACGGTTTCGAATCCTTTAAAATTTAAAAACCAAAATGCCGAGAAGTATTATCTTGAACTTTAAGGTAAAAATTTTATCCAAGAAAGGGGATTTGAACCATTAATGGTTCTTTTTAATGAAATATGGCCTTTAATTCAGTATCATATATAGGAGCAATTCTATGTCACTCCCAAGGAAACTGTTGTTATTCCACTTGTACAAGAATTTTATGCCACTCTAAAAGATGAGGAAACCCGATGTCCTCGTGAACAAATTTGGAATACAGTAATGGTAAGAGGTAAAGATGTACCTTTTCTCTCCGAAAAAGATTGGCAAATATTATGATGCTCCATACTATGAATTTGATTATTCGCAAAATATTGGTTTAATGGAATTTAAAGACATAAATATGGAAAGCATCATAAAATACTTAAGAAAAACTGAGGAGAATGGAACATCTGACAAGATACTGGACTACTGACTAGTTTCAATAAGCTATAATGTTTCCAATAGCTAAAATGTGGATCCAACTTATTTGCACCAGAATTACATCTGCTCTTAACATTTCTAATGTCAATACATTCTGAGCTCTTTTGTTATATGGCATTTTACAAAAAAAGTAAATATGCATTGGACAATGGATCCATCAAAACATGAAGTTTTGCATTAGTGGTCAGAAGGTTGTGATTATCTTTCCCCATCTCATGATGGCACTTTGTAAAAGTGCAGAGGTTCCGATGGATGAAAATGACAAGTCATGAAGCCTACAAGAAGCATAATTGGAGATTCATTATATACACAATATGTTTAGCTTTAGAGAAAACAATTATCAATTGGAACCAAAGAAGGAAAGAAAAGATGGACGTCCCGGTATCATTCAAACAGAAAGAACAATTAAAAGCTTAGAGAGTGACAAATGGAAGCACCAAAGAAAAACTCAATGGAATGATTAGATGGATGCAGGGGACGAGCCCAATTCTCCAAGAATTCACTCTATTGAACAAGTTAAGAGCCCCAAATTATCCGCCAAATATGTCCAACTCAACATGAACCCATCATAGAGCCGAAGAAGAGGAGGTGACTTTAGAAAATGAGGATGAGAGGGATGAACACGATCTTTCGAGAGATGATGACAACTATGAGGCAGCATTCCAGCAGCAACATTCTACACCAAAAAGGCTCGTCATTCGAAGCCCAACCTACCTCGCACCTTCAACGGGTGGAAGCTCCCACTAAGGATATGACACGAAAAAAGGAAAAACACCAATGGAAAGAGGGCATTTTCCTTGTTTTGATGAATTGGATTCAAACTAAACTTTTTTATTTTGGGATTGTATTAATGTTTCGTATTAATTTTTGGATAAACTTTCATTTTTTAGGGGTATGAGTAACAATAGATTTTTATTTGTTTCTGTGTTGTTTTAGAATTTTATATGTAGGAACCTTACATTAAGAAGCACAACAATTTCGATCTTCTAACAATCAAAGGAGGAGGCACCCACCAATAGTCTACGAAACTATCATGATCAATCGGGTAATTTCTTTCCTTATCTTTCCTTGAGCTACACATTGAGGACAATGTGTTATCTAAAATGTGGGGGTAACATGGAAAATTTGTTAAACTTTTATACTTTTCTTTGATTTTTCTTGTCAATTGTGTGCTTGAGCTTATAGAAATACAAATGGTTGGTTAGGAGTATGTACATAGGTTGATTATTTTTACGATAAATTTGGCATGATGATAGGTGATTTTAAATTTTTTTGTTATACTATTAAGTTTTATATATTACACTGTAAATAGGCATTAAGCAATTGAATATGCCAAATGATGTAGAGAATACAAGGAAACGAGCATGCTAGTATGAATGATAGATTGTTGAATTTGTGATTGTTTGGTTGACTAAATTTGTGAATATTGAGATACCTAGGGATGACCTAAGGCATTGTTTGGTATACACCCAAATCTAAAAAGCTAACCCTTATTTATTCATTCTTAGTACCTATTTTTAAGCCAGAAAACACTTCTTGATGAACTTATATACAAAACCTGAGCTAAAAACGATAATTTGTGCTTACCCTTTTCTTTGGTCCTAAATTGCATGATGATAGGCGTTTGGCCATACATATTGAAGGTTAAGTAAAGACATTACAGTGGTTTTATAAATATAGAGTGATAGGAGAGATCAGTGTAGTATAGTGATTATAGGTTAGCTTAAAAGTGCAAAAAGAAAAAAATTCAAAAAGGAAACTAAACGAGTAGAAAAACTACGTGAAAAATAAAAGTATTTGTGAGTGAGGTACTGTGAAAAAGAATGAAAAGTCACATAGTCACAAAAATAGAAAAACTAGTTCATTAAGTGCACAAAAACTCGTGAGCTAGCCGTAGTTACTATATGATGCTGAGATTTCCTACAAGGAGAAAAAAAGAAGGTGAAAGAAGGAGAAATAAGTCAACAAGTGGGAAAGGGTCACTAAGGAGGAGAATCGAGGACAATATGCTGTGCCAAACTATTTTCCTGCTCGAAACAATTTGGTATTTACTATTCGTAAGTTCCATACCTATCTTAAGCCTTAGAACGTTAAAAGTCGAAAAGCTCTATGTGATCTAGGTAGCCTTATGCATGAATTGACATTACATTAAACAATCACATATATGACTCTTTGTATTCTTCTAGGATAATCAAATTACTCGTACAATTTATTGATGGATTCCTATATTTGATACCTTTAATGCTTGTATGCTTCGTAATATACTAAACTTAAGTGTTTGATATCAAAAGTGCTAAGTTAGTTATATATCATGTCGAGATTATGTGTGAATATGAAATACTTATTTATGTGCTCCAAAGCTAACATTTGTACCATTCTTACTCAAGGGTCGTCTTTCCATTAATTGTTTATGTTGTTTTGCTTAAAGACAAGCAATGACTTAACTGTAGGGGAGTTTGATCTGCCATAATTAGGTGTAGCAGATTAAACTAGTTTTCACAGTTTAGGAGCTTGAATACAAGCACTTTTGTTAAGTTTTAATTAAGATTTTGTAATTTTATCTAAATTCAATAAATTGTGTAATTTGAGTATTTTATTGACCTTAGGGGCCGAATAAGGCCTAAGGGTGAAGTAATATACTTTTTGAGAGTGAAAAAGACCATTAGAAGGCGTGCTAACTCGATACTAGTCGCTATGTTGCAACAAGGAGAGCTGGATGTCGCATCATAGGGTGCATAATAGAATACTTTAAAGACTGCCTTCTGTGTTGCGACACACCCCTAAAGATAAAGCATGTTACCCTCAATGTCTCAACATAGAACCTGGTGTGTCACGACATCACCTTTGTACGGGAAATAATTATGAGCCAGGGGCATTTTGGTCAGCACAATCAAACATTAAGCACGAGGACGATAGTTGACTTAGGGTCAAAGACAGCGACCATTCTAAAGTCTATAAATAGGCTCATTTAACACATGTTATAGACAACTTTAATATTGTATAATTTTCTTCCTAGTTTTTCTCTTTTATTAGGTTTTAGGTTTATTTTGAGTTTTTTTCTTTGCATTGTAGAGGAAATCAGAATTGTGAAACGTGATCAAACTCTATCAGGATTCAGCATTCGATTCTAATACAAATCAGGCTTCTTCTAAACTTTATACTCTTGCATTATTGTTCATGTCTATTCTATATATCAAGTTTATATTGTTTATGAGATCCATGAGGAACTAATCCTCTTGTGGGGGATTAGTGAGAGGAGATATGATTAATTTACTATTTTGTAGGGTTCTCTTAGCATATAAGCTGTTCAGGAAAGGAAGATCCTAAACCATAGGTTTGAAAAGCCTAAGAAGTCATTAAGGTGGGAATTAACCCAAATTTGGTATGGTCTATCCATGAATACCTTAACCTTAAACAGGTCTAGATTATGAGGTCGAGATATAAGTAGTTCTTTCTGACTCATTATTCTATTAGATGATCGGAAGATCTTGTTGGGGTATCAATTAGTTGATTGAACAAGAAAACCCAAAGCGATAGTTGGTTATGATTACCGAAGCATGCTAATCACCCATGCTCAGGTTTGACAAATCTTATTATTTGATTTCTCATTATTCTTTATTTCTTTTTCTTTTTATTATTATTGAAAACCCCAAAAAACTTCTCTCCTTTATTTCATCGTAATATAATTTATCTAAAATACTAATTAGATCTATTTGTGCTTAGGTTAGAATTAACTTAGTGCTCGCCTCCCTTGGGTACAATCCTCAGAGTACCCATCTACTTCGTTGTAACTATATTACAACCTGACCCGTATACTTGCGGATACCAATTTTGTGCATGATTTTTACTCTGGACGTTAGTACGTTCGAAGATGTCATGACCTAGGTAAACTTATTCATGAATTGACATCATATTAAGTAATTGCAATAACAACTGTTTGTATTCTGCTAGGATAATCAAATTACTTGTACGATTTATTGATGGATGCATATACTTGAAAACCTTACTGGCTGTATACTTTGTAATATATTGAACTTAGGTGTTTGATATTGAAAGTGGTAAGTCGTTTATATATAGTGCCAGGATTATGTGTAAATATGAAAATGCCAAGTTATGTACTCTAATACTTCCTCAAGGGTCGTTATTTACTCTTTGTTTTTATTTTACCTTGCTTGAAGACAAGCAATGACTTAAGTGTAGGGGAGTCTGACCTGTCATAATTTGGTGTAGCAAATTAAACTAGTTTTCACACTTAAGGAGCTTGAATACAAACAGTTTTATTATGTTTTAGTTTAAGTTTCGTATTTTAGTTTGAATTTAAAAAAAAGTGTATTTTGAGTATTTTATTGACCTTAGGGGCCAAATTAGACCTAAAGGTGAGCTAACGTACTTAGTAAGTGTGTAGAAGATCATTCAAAGGCGTAGGAACTCAAAGCTGGTCACTATGTTGCAACGCGGGGAAGTTGGTATCGCAACATAGGGATTGGAATATAATAGTTTCAAATTTGCCTTCGGTGTCGCGACACAGGACTGGGATGTCATGAACACCCATGAAATCACCTCTGAACTTGAGCGTACTCCTTTGATGTCACGACACAAGCACTAGGGTGTCACAACACTTACCTTGTATGGGATTAATTACGAGCTCGGGGCCTTTTTATTCGCAGAATGGAAATTAAACACGGAAACATTAGCTAACCTAGGGTTGAGGATGACGGCTACCCTAAATCTATAAATAGGCTTAGTTAGCACTTGTTTAATGACAACTTTCCATACTTTAAGTATTTCTCTATAAATTTTAGTTCTAGTTTTCTTTTCTTTTAGGCATTAGGTTTATTTCCAAATCTTTTCTATTTGTGTTCTTTGGAGATTGTGAGCTGTAAATGCAATCAAACTATTATGGATTCTATGCTTCATTCAAATACATCTTATGATTCTTCTTAAACTCTTTCTTGATATGCTTTTAATGTTCATCTTATTTATCAAGTTTATTATGTTTATGAGATCAATAAGGAACTAATCCTCTTGTGCGGGATTAGTAAGAGGAAGAACTTAAACCCTAGGCTTGAAGACCCTAGAAAGTCATTTAGGTATGAATTAACAAAAAAATGGTATGGCCTATCTGTGAACACCTTAGCCCCGAACCAGTCTAGACTGTAAGGTTGATAGATAAGTAGTTCTTGTCAACTCGTTAGTTTAGTGGAATATTTAGAGATCTTGCTAGGGTAATGACTAGTTGATTGAGTAGAAACCTGAAATAGGAATTAGTTATGATCCCCGAAGCGAGCTAATCACCCATGCTTAGATTTAATTAAGGTAGAATCCATTCAACCGAAGTTCACTTTATTTCAACTATTTTTATTTCATTATTATAAAAACCCAAAAATCTTTCCTTTATGTTTCGTCGTAATATAATTTATTTAAACTACTAATTAATTCTATTTGCTTTTAGGTTAACTCTAATTTAGCACTCGCCTCCCTTGGGTAAGATCTTCGGAATACTCACCTATTCTATTGTCAAAACTATATTACAACCTAACCCGTATACTTGCAGACACTGCCTCAAATCTATACTTTTAGTTGCAGTATTCACACTCTGGACGTTAGTGCGTCCGAAGGCGGTCAATTGGCTCTCACATAACTACTTACATATATTTCTCATATAAGTACCTTACATGTCGGTTTACTCATATTAGAATGACAGATCACAATTTTGTGCAAATGCAGTTCATGCATACAATATAGTGATAGTTCACACATATTTCGTAGAGACAATTCACACATACAATACATTGACAGTTCACATATTCTTTGCAAAAAGCTCATATATAAACATTTTACAGAATTTCATGTATGTTTCCTTGTGCTAGCCCTCGATCCCAACATATTTTACCTCCACAAAGCCATTATTTCATTTCAAATATCATCCCTCCACAAAGGCAATATTTCATTTCTATCAATGTGCCTTCGCAAAGCCACCTAGAAATTTTAACACATTTGTGTTCCCCCGCAAGTTGAGGGTTTTTCGCCAATCATGGTTTTCATTTATATGCCTTACTGGAGG
Source organism: Gossypium gossypioides (assembly GCA_013467495.1). NCBI lineage: Eukaryota > Viridiplantae > Streptophyta > Magnoliopsida > Malvales > Malvaceae > Gossypium > Gossypium gossypioides. Next base: position 22,575,773 of record CM025142.1, read on the forward strand.
CAAAAACATATTAGATTATTATTCTCCAATCACAACACAAATCAATTCTCCCATCACAAACACATTTCAACATTCAACTCAATTCCCTACATTTCATCTATCTCCTGATACGAGTCACTAGAACCAAGGAAGGTTTAACCATTTCAATCTTTACACTCACATTCAATTTCCATCTTTACATTTCACTAACACAGATGCACACTCACCAATAAGCATACAATCACTCGAATGAAAAGATTATAACCAATTGTCAATTTACGTAGATTGCTAGTATTACTAACAGTCGATTCTATTAAGTTGTTGGATTTAAACTTCAAAAAAACTTAAACAACACACAACCAGTAAATTAATGACATCACTTAGCTTTACTTGGATAGTTGAAACCTTTATGCTAGTTCATCAATTTATCAAGCACAAAAGTTAAACAAACTCACCAAAAATCTTCCAAGGATACTTCTATCTACACAACGAGCTCCTTCCCTTTTACACTAGGACCTTCCCCCACTTCTTTAGCTAAACACATTAAATTTTCATAGTTAAAAATTGGAAATAGCCACAATATCAACTAAAATCCTTTAACAAAAAATAAGAATTTAACACCTAATGTAACATGTATCATTTACAACTAGAAGGCAGATTCCTCTCCACACCAAAAACTTTTGGATAAGTGTTCTATCGTAATTTGTTCTAGCATATTAAACTAGTTTTCATACTTAAGGAGTATGAATATGAGCAATTCTATTATGATTTAGTTAGTTTTTATATTTTAGTTTTAATTAAATAAAAAGTGTAATTTGAGTCATTTTATGACCTTAGGGACCGAACGAGGCCCAAGGGAGGGCTAACGTACTTAGTTAGTGTGTAGGACACCATTCAAGGGCATGAAAACTCAAGGTTGGTCGCCATGTTGCAACACAGGAGTCCAATGTCGCAACATAATAAACAGAGTGTCAAAATTCAAGACTGCTTTTGGTGTCGCTACAAAGCCAGTGGATGTCACGACACAACCCTAAAGCTTACCCTAGAGCCAAGCAACCTGCCTTGAATGTCGTGACACTAGCATTGGATGTCGTGACACCGGCCATGTATGGGAAGAATTATGAGCATAAGGCATTTTGGTCCGTACAATGGAAATTAATGTAAAAACGTCAGCTAACCTAGGGCTAAGGACGACGGCCAACCCTAAAACTATAAATAGACTTATAAGACACTTGAGAGAGGACAACTTTCAGAACTTAGAATTTTCTTTGTAATTTAGTTTTCAGTCCTTTTTAGGCTTATGATTTATTTTCAGATTTTTCGTTCATGTTCATTGGAATATCTAATTTGTAGATCCAACACAAACTTTATGGATTTCTGCACATCAATTATTAAATACAATTCAGGATTCTTCTTAAACATTTATTCTTGATTCATTCTTTATGTTTATCTTATTTATCAAGTTTAATGTGTTTTTGAGATCCATGAGGAACTAATCCTTTTATGGGGGATTAGTGAGTGGAAGTGTGATTAATTCATTTCTATGTAGGGTTTTCTTAGAGAATCAGCTGTTTGGGAGAGGAAGAACTTAAACCCTCAGCCTAACAACCCTAGGAAGTTATCTACGTGAGAATTAACCCAAAATTGGTATTCCCTATCAGTGAACCCCTTACCCCAATCTGGTCTGGACTATGAATTTGAGAGATAAGTAGTTCTTTTCGACTTATTAGTTTAGTGGAAGGTCGATAGATCCTGCTAAGGTAACAACTAGTTTATTGAGTAGAAACTCGAAATAGGAATTTAGTTAGGACCATCGAAGTGAGCTAATCACCCATGCTTAGATTTGGTTTTCTGTGTTCACTCTGTTATGCATATTTTTTTCTTTTCTAATAAAAATCTAAATTATTTTATTTTATGTTTTGTCGTAATATAATTTATCTAAAGTACTAATTATAATTATTTAAATTTAGGTTAATATTAATTTAGTGCTCGCCTCCCTTAGGTACGATCATTGGAGTGCTCACCTACTTCGTTGTAAACAAACTATATTACAACCTAACCCATATACTTATGGACACCACCTCAAATTCCATATTTTTAGTAGCAGTATTCACACTCTGGACGTTAGTACGTTCAGAGGCAATCAAGTTTTTAACGTTGTTGTTAGGGAGGCAACACCACTAGTTTATTTTTAATTTTTACGTTAATCGAATAAATTAGGAGATTTTTAACTTAGAACTATGATTTTTATTTTATTTTTACTAAATATTTTCTTTTCTTTTTTGGTTTCAATGTATGACTTGAAGTAGGGGCACAATTATCAAGTCGACCACTAATCCAGAAAGACTAATTCATACAAATCATCGACAAAAACAATAGCAACAATAGATGCAAAACCAACCACCTACTACAGGCAACCCACCACAAGAGAACCCACTATTTAAAAAGATTAACGAAAGGAGACCATCTCAGTTGCGAACTGGCATAGCCGCACAAATTCTGCCTCATACTCAACTACAAATATTTCGCCTTCCACCAAGCTAATAAATTCACACTTGCGAGCTTCCATGTATTGCTCGCCCATGAACTTCTTCTTAAACGTTTCCAAGAAAAAAGTTCTAAGGCAATCGATTCACAGCAACTCCTTGTTTCACAGTGTTCCACCAACGTGGGCTTCACCAGTGAGTAAGGACACAGTACATCCCAAATTTTTTCCTTGGTATATGCCATATGTTCAAGGATCTTCTCAACATCCTCAAGCCAATGCTTCACCTTAGTAGGATCAGCTCCCCTGACACCACTGAATTCCTTACCACCTATAACTTGCAGACACTCTAGTGGAAATCCTGAATTGGTTGAAGCAACACTGGTACCAGTGACACATTTGAAATCCCCAATCAAGGCTTGTACCAATGGTTCGACACTTTCATCCAGAACATTTTCCCTTTGAGATCACACAAGTGATGCCGATGTCCAGTCACCCTCTAAAGTGGCCGCAGCTCCATTAACATGATTCACATTCATGTTTACATTTCTAAGTAGTATTTTACTTAAATTTAAACGTGCATAAGAAACAAGTTTATGCAATAAAATAAGCATGTTCAATTATGCATCCTAAGCTTGACAAACACATTTGTGAACTCAGTTCGCCAAAACACATCTGGGAGCATAGTTCACAAACCACACCTGCGAGCACAACTCGCCAAATATATCTATGAGCACAGCCACTAGAAAGGTGAGTAATGGAAAGTGGTCTGAAGCATAATCCTGCAAAAGAAACAATTGAACCAAGACAGTGTATTTTTCCCAATCCTACCCAAACAACTAACAATCATACTTATTACATCAAATAGTTTACAAACCTAACGAACCTAACAAATTTACCAACCTAGCGAGATCTGATACCAAAAAATGTAACAACCCATACCCAGTCCAATTGCCAGACCCGAGGTATGGAACTCCACATTAGCTACCTAAATGACTCTTCGTTTAAACCCAACCTAACCTCCAATACACTATAAGTTAAAACATAAAACATGTTTAGATTTAAGAAAACACAAGCTCGTGAACTCACTTTGCTTGCTTACTGGTACACAATAACAATAATATGCGAACTACATCACTTGCAAGAACTTAACTACTCTTTCCCTAAAGACATAAATATTTGATGAAAGGAATTAAGAACATGCAAACCCTAAGTCTTGTGAAACAAGATACCCCGCGGAACACAACAGTTCAACTATCTAAAATTGGGGTTCGCCCCTTTGCTTAGCTCATACATTCTATGTCTTTCATGGGGTAAGTTTCCTTAAATAGGGTATGTCTCCGCGAACGACCCCTATGTGTTTAGATTCTTTGAACACGTCTCACAAGGTCTCTCCTAATTTTGTGTATTAAAAGTTATCCAGGCTCGCAGGTACCAGTTCGCCAATTCTTAGGGTTTGTACTTTGCACAGTTCAACAACCCTGTCACATTGCAGCAACCTTCACAAACTCTATATAAGTTAGCCAATTTCGATTATTTTGTTCTTGCTTATGGCTAACATTTTGATAGGAATTAAATACTTAAGTGTGAACTTGTAAATTAAGAAAACATCAACCAGACTTGGACTATATTTTTATACTTGAAATTTGAGTTTGTATATATAGTTTTATCGATTCACAAGAGGTATTAAAAACAAACATAAAAAACTAAGTCCTAGAAAAATCGACGAACTCAACAGATAGAAAGATATCTCTATGCCCAAGTAGAAATCCCACATTGCCTTTAAGTCCAGAGTTCATTTAAGCCTCCTATTCAATATTTATGCCTCACCTAGATCACTCATTCCGATGCGAGCCCAGTGAATATGCAGGAAAGAAAAAGAACATAGCACGCACAAAACATGAGTTAAACAAAAGCTTTTGCAAGGTCACTGAATTGCGAACTGGGTTCGCCATACTTATGCAAAGCCTAGTTTTCAGATACTCACTGTCAGTTAGCTTTAAAATTGTAAAACATAATATTTTGGAAAACATAATCTTATTCACATGTTCTCTTTTGTTGGATAAGTGGATCTCCTTATAACTCCTCACTTTGACTCAATGAGTCTTAACATGTCTCAAAAAGCTAAGCACTCTCCAAACACACCAACATATCCCATTAACTGAAGCTTAGCTCGACATTAAATTATTCCTCCTAACTTGTCCCAGGGCCTCTCGCCCAAAACACAAAGCATAAAGGTCAGTACTCAGAATCCTCTGGCATGCCATTGTATCCAACGGTTTCAGAAGATTAGAGTGTCAAAACATTTACTTAAACATACAGCTCGCAAGTCATGAGGAGCTCACAAAACACTGTTTATAATTAGCTCACAATATAGAGCTCACATATCACTGTTCATAAAAACACATATATAATCACAATCACAAAATAGAAATATAGAGAAGACTTACACTTGGAACTTAAGATAAAACCCTATGCTCCTGATTAACACTATGGTTTGCACATACATGTGGCGATCCCTGAACACTCACCAGTTTGTTGAAAGCTTTAAACAAGCTTCACATTTCCCTTGGATTTTCTTGTAGATGGTTCTGTCAAGTTCACAATTTTACAAACATAGACAAGTCACTAAGTGTCAAAGCACATTAAAACTCATACGTAATTACAAGCGAACCTAGAATAGAACATGGTAGTTTTTTAGCGAACCTAGTTCCCTTTGTTGCGAACTTTCTTAGTTACCTCTATACATCTAATTCAACAGAGAAACATGGTCTTACCTTAACTCCTAAGAGCTAACACTACAGCAAAACAGGTTTTTAGCGACATTTTTAGTGGCGTTTGGATAAAAAACGCCGCTATAGGTCGACCACTAGCGGCGCTTTTTAAAAAACGCCGCAAAAAAATTAAGCACAACGCCGTCGTTTTATGTTGAGCTTTAGTTGCATTAGCAGCACTTTTTGAAAAACGCCGCTATAGATCGAACATTAGCGGCGCTTTTTAAAAAATGTCGCTATAGATCGAGCATTAGCAGCACTTTTTGAAAAACGCCGC
>CM025142.1:22640470-22651126 GCA_013467495.1 Gossypium gossypioides
TAATGGTCTAATTACCACATAAGGACCCCCAATTTATAATTTCATAACCAATTAACACCTTTAACACATTAAATTCAACTTTTGTATTATTTACAATTTAGTCTTTTTGACCAAATTTAGTGCCCAAACATCGAAATTTTCGAACGAAATTTTTACGAAATCTTTTCATGAAATTGTAGACCATAAAAATATAATAACAATAATATTTTTCCTCGTCGGATTTGTGGTCCCGAAACCACTGTTCCGACTAGGCCCAAAATCGGGCTGTTACAATAGTGCTTAGGCAAACTGGGCGCACTATACATTTGGCGGTAACTCTTACTAGGTTTACTCTTTACTTGTCACATTCCCTTCATAAATAACAGAATAACATGAGATAGAATCTTTAATTACTTATATGATGATTACCATACGCCAAATTCTTATTCGTCAAAAACTGCAAATGGGCAGACTACACTACGATAAACATGTATCTTCACATCTATACCCCTTCAAATAGGGTCCGTCAGATTTTTGGGGTGTAACATAAGTTGTAATGTCTTCTACTGCTTTTGTAAATCTATTGTAATTAATAAACACTTCCTTCTAAAGCTTTTGCCTTAGAAAAGAATATAAATAAATAAGAGCCATTTTCAGTATGGTTTTTGCCAATTGTAAAATTTTTGTTAAGTATTTAAGCATTGTGACATCCCATATCCATGTGCGGTAAACCAGGTCGGGTATAGGATTTTACAAAATCAATCATTAAAATGTTCATAACAAGGGGTTACACGGTTGTGTGGCTAGGCCATGTGATAGGCTGAGGTTGTGTGGTGCTGAACCACATAGTAGTGTACTCCAACCGTGTGCAAGACTAATGACCTATAATGTAGGGTCACACGACCGTGTAACCAACTATGACCGTGTGGACCTAATTATTTCAATCTATTCACTTATAATTTGTGCATTCATCTAACTATCACATTCTATGTATGGGTTTGGATGGTTAGTGCGATGCGATGCATTTAGCTTACTTTTTGTCTCACGGTAAAGTATCACTATAAGATCTAATCTCACCACCACCGTTGTTTTTACCTTAATAGCATTGTCTATCCGAACCCACCCTAAATCACTTAGCACACTTTCGAGCTAGTCATACACATCTTCACATCATACGAGTGTAAACTCTAAATTGTATAGGTTTTTTCTCGTCATTTTCACCACTTTATTTCCTTAAAAATAACATTAATCCCGAGCAATTATTAATGAATTTAATGAATTTTTCTTAAATCTCAATCATGGAAATGAATTTATGAAATATGCAAATTTGTGCTTTATTATTTTAATTTTGTGAATAAAATAAATCATTTTTATGTTATTTATTAATGTGCTATGTTTTAATAATGCAATGGAACCGTGAGATGATATAATATGAAGCTTAGGACAGTTCTTGCATGGACATGAACAAATCCACCCTTGGATAGAAAAACCATGCAAAATTGAGTCATAAAGATGCTAATTTGACCCAGTTAAAGTGATGTTACATGGTGGACATGTCTAGTTATTTATTGGGTCATGAAACCAATCAACAAGAGGGAATCCAGCCCAAATTCGGCACAAGCCTGTGGCTGTCCAAAAATCAACTTTGGGATACTTATTTGGAGGTCCCTACATTGTGAAACTCATTAAAAATCAGCACATGAAGGTTGCTCAAGAAACCATCCACCCCATGGCTAAATTTAGCATGATTCCATGCTTAAATCAAACAACCAACTCACCCTCATTTCCACTTGTTATGGCCGGCAATTAATGGGAGAGAACCAAGGGATTTTTTTATGCCATTTTTAGTAAAATCAGCCACCAACCTCAAGTATAAATACCACACTCCTATCACCTTTTCATTCATCCCTAAAATCATCTATCATTCCTTCATTCATTACTTATCCATTCATTTATTTCATTCTCTCATTTTCTTCTTTCTTTCCATGCCTAGCACCCCATACTTCCCTTCATATATAGCTAGCAAAACTGTGATAAGGTTATCTCTCGACTAACCACCTTGAGGAGCCTTTAGTAAAGGAGCAACATGAGGATCAAAGGAAAACATCTTCATTCGGAGTTCACGAGACTACCGATTTGAACAATGTTTATTCTTCCTTTACTTTCTTATTTTGATTTAAATATATTTGCAATGTGTTTAATGATCTTGTCATCAACAATGGTAGCTTAATCTGTTGAGCTAGGATGATAGCATTTATTCAATAAAGTTTGTTAAATCATGTTTACAGTGTTTGTGCCTCAGTAGATCATGTTTTTAATTAAATTCAAATATGTATTTCATTCATACGTGATTGGATGCATTGAATTAGTTGAGCGATCTTGACCATACGAAGGCTAATGGACATAATAATTGAAAAGTGCATGCTTAATTTAGATCCTGATCCGACTAAATTAAAGGTTCATAATAACTTTGACAAGCTTTATTATCTTGCATAGTTTTTAGATTTATGTGATTAAATTGTTTCAAACATGATCCGTCCCTGTTACTTCACATGAATTCTAAGAAACCCTTAGTTTAGTATGGTCAGGAAAATGCATATTTCACTAAGTAAAAGATTCCGTAATGGCTTAATTTGGTTTTCAAACTAATGAAAGATCGAGTTGTCATGGAATGTTTTCCGAACACTGTTAAGCATGAGAAAAATACACTAAGTTGAATAGTGTAATTATCCTAGCATATTCATGTTATTGATTGTTAAATTTTGTGTGTTTGCTGCTAAACTCATCTCATACATTTCATTTCATACTTCGCATTTAGATTAAATTGCATTGGGGATCATCCTACATTTGGATAATTTAGCTTAAACATCATCACTCAAAATATTGTGTTTTTATCACCAAGTTGTTAACTTTAATTTTACAATTAATTTATTAACATACACAGTCCCTGTGGAAACGATAACTCTTTTACTTACTTTATTACTTGATAACGACAACGTACACTTGCACAAACCTAAGTGTTACAACGAGCATAAGTATAGTTCAACTTATCGAAACAATCCCATAAACATGATTTAATACAATACCCAAATAAACATATGAAAATGGGTAAGTTCATAAATTTGAACACCAAGCACATATATACATATATATCACACCTATTACATGCCACTTATAACAGAACCAAGATGAACCAAAGATTAACAACAGAGACGCTAGATAGTGTGAACTCTAAAAATGATCCGATAGTCAAGTTTCGCAAAGATGCAACTACAGAAGATAGGAAAATAAAATAGGTAAGCATTGACATGCTTAAGAAGTTCATTAGTACATAAACAATAGTCTTACCTTAGATTCATATTTAAGTAAATAGAATTAACTATTTTAAGTCACTTTCCTGTCAAAACACTTTTCAATAGTAAGGTGAGTACATCACGAATCAAATTATATAATCTTCCCAAATCCATTCAATACGATACATAATAGTATCATTTAGTCAACTATAAAATCTCTAAATCAAGTTAATCAATTGATCAAATCCATTCTTAAACAGATTCTTCTCAACTCATTACATACACAATCAAATGTCTTTTTCTTTTAAACATATAGCACTATCCCCACATGTCACAAGTACAAAGCAAGGGTTCCATACATGTAAACTATAAACTTCCAGTCATTTTGATATTGATTCCAAACAACTTTTAAACACACACTTATCATTCATTAAACTTCATTAGCTAACATTTCAATAGCCGTACAACCATACCATTTCCAAGTAAGTCATGAAATCAGTCAATATAATTTCCTTTAACAAGTAGCCTGATGAACTATTGCAAAATAATTTGGATACTCGGTTATCCATAAAAAATATGCCAAAATGCTCAAACGATCTAAACCAACCAAGAACATGCCTGGGCACTAAGTGCCAACCCCAAAGGCTACACATCCTTCCCCAGAAACATGTCTGAATCCTTGTAAATACAACTCAGAAATCCACAACAAATGTTGGATACCGACACTTTCAGTGAACATATAAACATATCATCTATCATTATCTCATCTCATATCAAACCCATACAATGCGCAATATAACCCTATTGGCATGCCAATCGTACCCTAATCGTTTATTGCGTTCAAACGGGCATTTAAACATGATTCATAATGTTTATAAATTAGAGGCACTTCCATGTTCTCGGTACAGATTTTGTAAACAAGTAACATTCATTCTGCATCCATATAAATCATGTTTCACTAGTATTCAACATTTCTCAATTAAGTCCTTACTCACCTTAACATTAGTTTATAACATTTCAATTCCAATTCATAATATCAATAACATATATATTTGAAATTCAATAGCAATAATATGTATATATAAATTTCAATACACTATGAACTTACCTAATGTATTCAGATAACAAGTTGATTTCTAGGGACTATTTCATAATTTCCTCTTTTTCTCGGTTTTCCTCTATACGATTCAATCATTGATCTATATATTAATTCATTTAAATTTATTAGCTTTTAACACCTTAAACCATCTAAATTCATGAATATAATATATTTTATTCATTTTGCACAATTTCACTAAAGTTTTGCATTTTATTCAGTTTAATCCCTAAAGCAAAAATTATTATATCTTTCAAATTCAAGCTTTGATTTTCAATCCAATTACAAATTCACCACTGTACATCTAAATTTCATTCTTATAATATATTTAACTCACAAATATTAATTAAATATATCTATGGATTCTATCATCGAAATTGTGGTCTCGAAACCACTATTTTCGACACCACTGAAAAAAGGGTTATTACAACTCTCCCCCTAAGGAAATTTGGTCCTTGAAATTTTTACCTGTGAAAAAGTTTAGGTACTATGATCTCATTAATCCTTCAATTTCCCATGTAGATTCCTCTGTACCCTAACAGTTCTACAAAATTTTAACTAACGATACTCGTTTATTTCGCAGTTCTTTTACCTCCTGAGTTAATATTTTTACGGTTTCTTCACGGTACGACAATTCGAGCTATATTTCAACCTCACCAGTTTGTAAGTCAGTAGACCCATTTTCTTGATAATATTATATATAGCTTTATGAATCTAAAATTAAGCTTTTCTTTTTTGCCAAACCATAACACTTTCTTCTACCAAAAAGACTTTCAGTAATACATTGTTACTTACTTGAAACACAATATCTTTTTGTTTTAAATTCTCATATGATTTCTAATGGTCTAAAGTAGATTTTAAATGATCTCAAATAAACCAAACCTTTTCTTTTGTTTCATATAAGAAATCAATTTCTGCCAATTTCTTATCATTCAATTCTGATTAGTGCAAAGAAATTATGTATTTACATCTGCATAAAGTCTCATAGTGCTGTTCTATTTCTTCACTGGTAACAATTATCATAAGTAGTATTAATTTTGAAGGAGCTAACCATTTATCTGTAAATTCTGAAATTTCTCAACACACATCAACAGTTTTGGAAACATATATTCCTGTAATTATTGTCATTGAACACCAAAGTTTGATCATTTTCACAAGTTTTTGTTTAGTTAACTGTTTCGGATCTTATTTCCGCAATTCTTCAATTCCCTGTAAAATACCAGTTTATTTCTCATCTCGACTAAAATAAGACCATAACATTTTCAGTTCAGGTGACTATTCTTAATTTTTAGAAATTTCTAGCTTAGTAGATCAATCATCACATTCGCTTTTACCTGTATGATAATCGATGATCATATAACAATCTTTCAATAACTCTAGACATCTGCCCTATCTCTGATTCAATTCTAAACTTTTGTTAACATATCTTCCGCCTATTCGAAACTCTGCTGATAATACTCAATCAAACAAAACTGACATTTGTAACAATTTCATCAATGGTAGAGCTATCATCAAAAAGCCTGAACAAATCATTTGTAATATACAGTGAATCCTAGAGAACTATGCACTTCTGTAATAATTCTCAGTTATACCCTAGTTCAGAATTATGAGGAGTCGATTCAAAGTAACTCAGATATTTTCAGTGGTTATAAAAAATTCTAGAAAAACTTACTTCTCAAAATTAAAATTTATAATTATTGATCTTTACAATTATATGTTTCTCTCGTAAAATATGTAACACTATTTTCTAATGTTGATCATGTTCAATTTCATTCCTCGCATAGATTGAATATCATTGATAACATAACAATAATTTTGTTCAAATATAGCTAGTAAGTTTTTTCCATTAGATCCGTAAAATGACTTAGCGATCAATAATCTAAGCGGTGTTATTAGAATCTCACATTGTTTATATTAAGTCTAGAAAGTAATCTTCGGCATAGTTGTTTCATAACTCTGAGCTAACAACCACCTAGTTGAAAATCAATACTAAAAAATACAGTAGTCACCTTTTACTAAACAATTAAGTCATCTCTATAAAATAAAAAATATTGGTTCTTCATGGTGTCTCTAATCTACTATCTGTAATCATTAGAAAATTCTCATAATCCCATCTTTCTTTTTCATAAACATAGTATTGTTTTTCCCATATTACACACTCCGTCATATCAAAGCTCTGCCAACCAACTCTTTAAACTGTGCCTTTAGCTCTTAGTACAGTTGGAGCCATTTTATGCGGAGCAATTGATATTGGAGTAGTTATGAGCATTATCCCAATAGAAAACTTAATTCTCATTCTGATGGTTATCCGAGTAGTTCTTCAAGAAACATATTAGTGAATTCCCTGTCTGTCAGTAATTGACCAGTCTTCGACCTAATGCTCATGTATGTAAAATGTAAGCTAAAAATGCTTTGCATCTTTTACAAACCGTTCTCTGATTAGAAATCACATATATGACATTATAACATAATCAGCTTTGTTTGACTCAACAGTAATCAACTCACTAATCACTTCCCTCTCGAAGGTTCCGTATTGAAGTTAGCTACACACAGCCGCAAAACATATAATACTATCAATTTCCATCCAGATCACAATCATACACAAGATCAAGCATATTTTGTAATTTTTTCAATTTAGTCCCTAAAACCGAGACAAGCATAACTTTCAATCTAAAGCTTCGAATTAAAATCTCATTTCACATGTATTCATTAGGGACCATATACTTTGTATTCATACCACAATTTCATAACAGGTTTGCATTTTATTCAATTTAGTTCCCAATGTAACAAAGCTTCTAATCAAGCTTGTTAAGCTTTACAATTTAGTCCTTTTCACAATCTAAGCTTACTTTCTATCAATTTCACACATACTTTAGTCAATTATCAACAATGGCAACTTATCAAAATTTCACCGATTGAAAATTTTGACATATGGGCTAGCTAAATCAAGATCTCATGATGAAAAATCTATAAAAATTAAAAGAAAATGGCTAAGGACTTACTTGAAATGTTGGCAAAATATTAATCTAAGTTTTAAAGCTTTTATTTTAGCTCAATAATGGTGGACGGTGGATTCGGGAAGATGATGATGACTTTTTTCATCTTTTCCCACTTATTTTTACTTACATACCTAAACTAATTTTATTTAAACTTAATTAATTAACTTAATCATGCTTAATTAAACATTAACCCTAAATTAATTTAATCTAATGGCATCCACCATCAAATCTCACTATCATTTATTTTAGTTTGGTTTATTTCTCATTTTATTGCTTTGGATAATTGTTACTTAAGTCCTCAAGCATTTTTCCTGATTAAAAATCTATAGCGGTTAAACTTTTACAATTTAGTCCTTAGGCTTTAATTGACCACATTTTCGACTAAATTGCTTGACCAGATTTCAATTCATTTATATACTAACTCCATAAATATCTCTATTTAATATTTACGTACTCGGTTTATAGGAATTAAAGGGTTTAAAGATGCTCAGTAATTCGAAGAGTTCTGATTGTGAAGATCATATTTTTGTAGCAACTGAAATTCTCCTAATTGGAAGCGTTTGATAACTCATGATGATGAATCCACAACAAACGAATGCAAGGAAAATAAATATTAAAAACTAATGAATTGAACTACAAAAACTAAAATTACTAGAAAACAAGAATCCAAATAACAAAGTTGTAAAAAAAATCCTACGAACAAACTACTTAGAAACTACTAATCGTAAAAAGCCTCCTTTAATCATGTTTAAGAAGTACTATTTATAATATTTTTCATCTTTGACCTAATTTGGACGACTTTGCGTTGAGTTACAAGTAAAATTTTGATTGTGCGGGCTAAAACACCCCTACAAATTTTAGGTCCATCAAGCTTAAATTTCGCGACACCACAAGTCCGGTGTTACGACTTCCCTAGCAGTTTGCTCAAGTCTTTGTAAAGTGACTTGCGTGTCGCAACTTTGCTTTTCAATATTGCGACTTCCCTACAACATTATGATTGATTTACACCTCGGGCTATTATCGAGAATGTATCGACTCCTAGCTTCCAATGTCGCGACTTTAGCAACAATCCACTGCATTGTTGATGTTGCTCAAAACTGCTCCTAAGTGTGTGTGCAACTTCAATGTCGCAAATTCATGTTCTCCATGTCACAAAATTTTGAGCAGTCCCTTAACTTCTTTACCATTTGGTTCAAGTCATTTCCTGCACCACTACATCATTAGTTAGAACCTCATTAAGCTCGAGTTGGCCTAATTGGTCGATAAACATTATAAGAGGCTTGTTTTTATTCAATTAAACATAAATAACACATACCTCATAAAACTTTAAAAAAAATCAAAATGCTTCGATTACATGCTCCTTAAGTATAAAAAAGGACTTAATTTACCATATTAAATTATGGCAGATCAACTTTATGCCTCCTTCGAGCCTTACACTTATTTGTATTTTGGTGTGGTGTATTTTATGTTCTTATGAGCTCTCTGGTGTGGTGGAGGGATGTTTTACTCTATTTTACAATTTAGGGATTTAGTGCTCATTAGTGTGGCGGAGGAGTCTCGTGTATCGGAGTCAGTTTTACTAGAGTTTTACTATAGGAAAAAATAAGTTAAATGCTAGTAATAAACTTTAATCGTTACTATAGATGGCTAAAAACAAGAGTAAGTGTCATGAACTAAATGTCTTGTAACTAAAAGAGATGAAAATAAGGTAAATAAATAAGTAAGCAAAAGAGAATTTGACATGATAATAAGCTTTAATAGTGTGTAGCCTATTGCACTTACCTTAAACAATATTAAGGAAATTGATGATTTAAGCATACTATAGTTAAGAGAAATGAAAATAATGTATATGAATCACATAATCATTAACGACTACAAATGGGAAATATGAAAGAATATGTCAAGATACTATAGATTCTACTTAAGATTCTTAAATAAGTAATTTTAATAAATGAATTGGCTAAAAGAATTGTTAATGTGTAACTTGAGCCATTTCACTTAGGTAAATCAAAATGAATCAATGAATAGTACTAAAATGTGGCTTGAATGAAACTAGCATGAAATCCATAGGAGGAGTTCACACTAATATGGACTAAGATAAGTAAGTTTATCACTGTCTACTAACTAAGCTTTTTAAGATCGCACATTAGTTGTTTAAAACGTGTAGGTTTGGACTTACCAAGAAGTCATGGTGTTGGCTTGGGAGCACTGCATCATCCATCGAGCTTTTAAGGTTTTGATTCTAGTGTCTAAATACCATTTGTATTGGATTATTGGCATGTATACAAAAACTTAGATTAGTCTAGCAATTGTAAAGTTAAATGATGAACTTGAGCCTTTTTTGCATTTCTCTTCAAAAAAAATATGTATCTTTTGTTTTGCATGTGTTCATGCTAAGTTTTTAAAGCTCAAATGAGTTTATGCTCATGCTAAGTTTTTAAAACTCAAATGAGTTTAAGTTTTGATCTATAATGACATGATTTGTGTTGGAATGATATGATGATGTTTTGGATATGTTTTAGAGTGATTTTTAAATGTTTTAGTCGTACTCAGTGATTCATGTTGTGACCATGGAGTTGTAATGTCACAACCTCGGTGTCCAATGTCACGATTTTGTATTCCTCATGTCACAAATTCATTACTCATTTAGTCTTGTCATGACGTTGAACCACTGTTATAGCCTTACACTATTTTAAGTTTTTTTGAGCTTCTGAGCCTGTTTTAGGTTCCTATCACACCTAATCAACATCGAATAAATTCTAAATGATTTTAAATTGCTTTTACAACTTTAAATTTGTCTAAGAGATATACTAATTATTGTATACAAATGTTTTAAACTTTTATATCTCAAATAAATCTAAGATTTCCTACATGTAAATGCTTTGGTGCCCTCTCTCATCCATACCAATAATTTGGAACTGATAAGGGGTGTTACATAAAAAGAAGAAGAATAAATAAAGACAAGTGGAGGAGATGTAACAACCTATTTTTCAATGGTGTCAAAATAGTGGTTTCGAGACAATAATTTTGACGAGAGAGTCCATAGATATATTTAATTAATATTTATGAGTTAAAAATAGTATAATAGTGAATCGTGATTAATAGATTTTATTAATTGGTCAATTAGTCAATGTACAAGTTGTACGTACCGAAAGTCAAGTGGTTTTGGAAAATGAGGTATCAGGACCTCATTTCTATAAACTGAGCTTGTGAATATTTTTATTAAATATTTATGGAGTTGTTATATAGGTGAATTGATGTTTGATCCAAAAAATTTAGTGATTAGATG
>CM025142.1:22738045-22748440 GCA_013467495.1 Gossypium gossypioides
TAAAATCACATTTTAATAATTTCTATGTCCTAATTTCATATTTTTCACATATTTCATTAATTTATTAAATAATTACTTAGTTTTAAGAAAGGATTTAAGTAAAAAGGTGATAAATTAAATAGGAAAAATCCTATATATTTTTCTATTTACAGCTACTTGGGAAACCGAAGAAGCGATGAGACATCAATATCCTTATCTATTTAGCTCAGGTAATTTCGACGACGAAATTCTTTTTAGAGGGGGAGAATTGTAACACCCCAAAATTGGGCCTAGAAGTTTTGAGTGTATTTTAGGAATTTTAGCTGATATATGCTCGAAATTTCGTAAGGTTGGTAACCGATAATATTTTCGACAATGGCTATTAGGAAATTAAATCAATATCTAAGAATGAGTTTTAAATACCTTTAATTTTGAAAATAGGACTGATTTGTAAAAGTGTCAAAATTGACAGTTTTTACGAAGCAAATTACCCAAAATTTTAGTTTCAACCTAAAAACCTCCATTCTCCAAATTGATTTCAAGATAGTTTACTCCCCATAGTTGTTCTTACCATCTATTCCATTCTCCAAACTCTCCCAATCGATTTTTACTTCCAACTCCTAATCCCTCTTGATTTCCAACATTTTTTGAACCATAAATCTCCATTGAAACCAAGAAAAACACCCAAAAATCTCATTAATTTCACCATCTTCTTTACGTGTGGGTTTTTCTCAGATTTGTGTCAAAGCTTATTTTTCTCTCATCAAAGGTAACCATTCATTTTTCTATTAGCTTTAAGTGATATCTAGTCTCTTAAACTAAATTTTTAGCCATTAAAACACATGTTTTAAATAAAAGTCAAAAATTGGGTCATTAATGGTGGATTTTGGGATTGTCGATTAAGACATTATTTCAAAGTGTTTTTCAAATTGTTTAAACATGGTCAACATGTTTCTAAAGTTACTTTGAATTTCTGTTAAGAATTTTTGAGTTTTAATGATTTTTTTTTCATAATGGCTAAAACTTGTCGACAAATATTAATACCATGAACTTAGTTTTTTTGTAATTTAAAGGTTGGGAATTTTTCATAGATGAATATGTAGATAAACAGAATTTGTTTCGTTCGAAAAGATTAAGTGTATGTTGAGATATTCAGAGTTTAAGTTTTCTATGTCGAAGGTTTCGGTTAAAAGAGAACGTAGCTTAGGCTATTTAATAACTTATTGTTGATTGTATGTTTGTGTGGTTTGTCTTGTGGAAGTGTCAAAGTCAATAAGACCTTCAATGAGTAGAGACAAAGGCAAAGAAAAGCTTATTTCAGCTTTCAGCTTTTTGGTGAAAGCATATTTTGGTAAGTGTTTTGGAATCGATGCTCGTAGATGATTCATTGTGTAACTGATAATTTAGAGGTAGCCTAAACCCCTACTCTAAACTCCGAGTGTAAGTGTCCTCACACCTATGGTTAAATGTGATATATATGTGTTGGTACAATTCAGAAATTATGAATATATATAAGATGCTATGGCATGTGTTATAAGCTTGTGATGATTTTCTGAAAGATATTATGTAGGTATGTTATTCATGCCATGTGACAGTAAATATGTGGGTATGTTTTCATACCATGTCGCAGTGATTATATGTGCTAACGTTGTGAATCTGTGTGAAAAATTAGTAAGTAAATATGTGATAATAATGTGGATATTTTGGCCTTGTGATCTTATGAGACCATTGGATATAGTTGGCATACGATAGGATTGTGAGTACTTACCTTTGTGATGTGATTTTTGGGCGTTGAGGCCTAGGGACAATTTTTGGAGAGATAAGGGAATGTGAGCTAAGCTCCATTCACTGGGATATGTGTGTTTGGTGTGTTGGAGAGTGTTAGCTATATGCATCACTTATGGGACATGTTAGACTCTACGAGTCTTTTTGGTGTGTTAGAGATCCATGTATCTGATGAGTTGTGATAGATTCCACTTTATGTTTCATAACCTCAAGAGTCAAACTATCAACAAATGTGAATAAGAAGTGATGTGATATGTGCTTAAATAATCATGTGATTAATGTGTAATAGTATAAATGGGAGATGATTAAATGTGTGAAATATGATATTAGAGTTAAATATGTGACATGTCTGCTTAGTCAATGCATAATGACTTGTTTGTGTAGTGGTTGTTCTAAGCATTCACTGAGCTTGTTAAACTCACCCACTCCTTTTTAACCATTGCTGATAAGTAGTGCCGGTGTGAGAGGTGTGGTCTCGAGGGGTGATCCAAGGCAGAAACTTTAGTTGTTATAGTAGGTGTTATTTGTTTATTTGTGTTTTGCAAATAAAAGGCAATGTGGTAGACCATAAGTTAGTTTCCTATGATTTTAGTTTTTTGCGTGCTCGTTATATTTGGGAAATTTGTGGACTTTAAACATGATGTGTGGGACTATTATTTGAGACATTTTGGTATTTATTTTGTGAAGCAATTGATGCATAATGTTTAGAACTAATTTGGAATGATCTATGTGCTGATATATGTTGTGTTTTTATGGTCTAGAACAGAGGTATCCATATTCAGTTTTTAAAAATGATACCTCTGCAATTGTCGAAGTGCAGGAAGTTAGTTTTGTGAGTTGTTATCAATATTTTATAATGAGTATCAATACCCGAGGTGAAATTATCGATACCTAATCAGAGGTACCAATAAATTCCGAGATTATGGGTTTTAAACAAGAAACAGTAAGCTATTTTGGTATCGTTTTTCTAAGCAATATTGATACCACTTGAGAGAATTATCGATACCATATCTTCGGTATCGACGTAACAATTCTAAAAATTTTACCATATGGTCCAATTGCATGTACGATTATTATTTTTAGTACATTTAAAGTATGTATGGCATTTTTAACGATAAGTGGTGAATGTATGACTCATAACTTATATATATTATAAGTAAAAGATGACGATTGTTTACTTATGAGATTATTTGTAAAGTATACGATGCGTAATAATGGTGTAGTGTCCTAGTATCCGGGCTCGGTAATCAAGCTGGTTAGACTCGTAGGCACCAAGTTTTATCACAACATGGGATGAACTCACCAGAAAGTTCTTACAAATTTTTTTCCCGATTAGCGAAGCAGTCCAAGTAAGGCGAGATATTTTTGTTTTTAGGCAGATAGAGAGCGAAAGTTTTTATGAGGCATAGGAACGTTTCAAAATATTGATTCAAAAATGCCCGCACCATAGATTTCCTGAGTGGATGCGGCTGCAGGTATTTTATAATGGGTTGGATGTAAATACATGATCTGGATTAGACGGAGTAGTAGGAGGAGCCCTGATGAACAGAACATACGAGGATGTGTATGAGATCATTGAGAACATGGCACTAAACTCCTTCTAGTGGCCAACTGAACGATTCACATATGGTTTGAAACCTACTACGATAAAAGCTATCCAAGAGGATGATAAGTATCAACATTTAGTGAATAGAGTTAATCTTATCGAATCTGCTTCTACACCGTCTATGCATCAGGAAGACAAACTGCTCTTCCACTATATTAATAATCAGGCTGAGGATGTAAATTACGTCAGTAATAAAGGTAGAAACCCTTATTCGAATACATATAATCTCGGCTGGAGAGATCACCCGAATCAGAGATGGGGGAAACCAAGGAGCAAGTAATAATATAAATCAAGTTAAAAACACTAATTACCAACCTCTTTATTTGTAGAAACCTCGGGATAGGGCCAACCCTAGTGACGATACTACATGTGGTCAACGACTGGATAGACTTGAGGGAGAAATGCAGTCAATGAGAATTGATGTCAAACAACTGCAGTCTAAGTGCACCAATTCAATAAGAATGTTGACTAAACTCGACGATCAAATGAGCCAATTAATAAGCATGATGGGTGACATCAAAAGAAAAATTGGCACAGGTATTCCCAACAACACGAAAGATAATCCACGAAGAGAAGGTGAGAAGCATGTGAAAGAAAAGTACTGAGTAGCCCAAAAACCAACAATCCAAAGACAATTGTGAAGAATAATGATGATCCTCAAGAGGTATCCCTAGAAGCGAAAGATGAGCCAGAGTTAGAGGAGGTAATCACACCGGCAGTAGAGACAGAGAAGGAAATAACTAAAGATTCTGCCAATACAAATATCAAACTCCCTTCAAGACTAGAAGGAAAAAAAAGTGGGATGAGGATGAATTTGTAAGTTTCCTAAACCTGTTTAAAACATTAAATGTTAACCTACCTTTAATTGAGTTAATTGAAAAGGTGCCCAAATACGCCAAGTTTTTAAAAGAGATGATGGTTAGGTGTAAGTTAATTAAGGCAAGAGAACAATTTACTTTAGATGCTTCCTGTCGCGTGATTATTTCAAGACAGGCACCTCGAAAATTGAAAGGCCTTGGAAGCTTTACTATTCCCATAGAAATAGGGAGCATTCATTTTTAATAGAGCTCTATGCGATCTAGGAGCTAGTATTAATTGAATGCCTTTATCAATTTTTTAAAAACTCGGGTTAGGGGATCTAACAACTACTCAGTTAACATTATAGTTGGCTAACAGGTCTTCAATACGTCTGAAAGAGGTATTGGAAGATGTGTTAGTTAAAGTACGAAGTTTGATTATCCCTGTAGATTTTGTGGTGCTTGATTTCGAAGAAGATCATGAGATACCAATCTTACTAGCAAAACCCTTTTTAGCCACTTCTAGATCCACCATTGATCTAAAAAAGAATGAATTAACTATGAGAATTAATAGTGAGAATGAAACTTTTAAATGTGGCCATAAATTGAGCGAGGAGGATAAGAGGAAGTTAAGAGAACAATGTAAAAAATTATTTATTTCTAACATCCCCGAGTCAAGAGCCACGCTTCCTTTTATGCATGAAAAAAGAATAAACAGGTCTAAGGAAAGGGACAAACGGGCACAGGTGGAATGGCACGATGGAAGATGGACCAATACTGACAGAACAGGAAAATACTCCACCGGTGAATTGATGACACTGTTGGACGAATCTGGCAGTAAAACTTAAAAATTAGTTGAATTGTTGTTTAACTTTTGTAAATTATTGTATATTTAACTAATCACCTAGTTTAGATTGTGACTTTTATTTGATATAAAAGTTGGATTTTTTAGATGAAACAGAGTTAGTGTTGCGACATCGCCCTAATAAGTCGCAACATAGTAGAAATTTTCCTTCATACCTCCAAATTGACGAACGTGTCACGACATGGAATCCTTGTGTCGCGACATCGCTGCAATTTTTTGCAGGATTGCCACGACCCATTCGCGTAACCTGGAGACTTACCCTTCATTTAACTCAATTTTTAACCTTTTAAAACCCTATTTTATAACCTAAAACCATATATAATTCTAATTAAAACACCTATTAACCCCTATTCCCTCCAACTCTCTCAAATTTCTCAGAACCTTTTAAACCTTAAACCCCCAATTTCATAAATATTTTATTTCCTCTTCACAAACTCTTCAATCATACTCGGTGCAACAAGGAACGGAAATATCACAGGAAACCAAGGAATTCAAACGAACTTTGACTATATATTTAAGGTTAAGGGTTCCTAAATTCAACTTTTTACTATTTTATTGAATTGTTTGCTCAAGTATTTCATTAGAATTAAAATATCAAGCCTCCTAGGAAAGTTAGGCGAACTATGGAAACAGATCCATCGATGGTTCAAAATCCCTCTACCTTCCAAAATCTAAATTTTAAAAAATATTTTAATAAAGTTCAAGGAAAAAGATTCATTCAAGAGAAGGGATTTGATCCGTCGATGATCCTGTGTGATGAAATATGGCCTTCAATAAGATATCATAGATGGGAACGTTTTTGGATGATTCCGAAAGAGAATGTTGTGGTCTCTATTGTTCAAGAGTTTTATGTGTCTTTACGGGACCAAGAGTCTAGAAATATTGAAGGCCATATATTGGATATGGTACTTGTGCAGGAGAAGGAAGTACAAGTAACCCCTCGAATTATCTGCGACCTTTATAATGCTCCATACTATGAGAATGATTTTATGAATGAAACTGATTTAGAATATTTTCGAGATATAGATATGGATAGTATTATAAACTTTTTGACTGAAGGGAGGGGTGAATGGAAATATTGTGTAGGCACCAATATCCCAGTATCCTTTCATCAAGCAATTATGTTTCCTAAGGGTAAGATGTGGATTCAATTTGTGTGTACACGTATAGTACCTGCTTTAAATGTTTCTAATGTTAATACTTTTAGAGCAGTTTTACTCTATGCTATTCAGTAGAAAAAGTAGGTTTGCATCGGTAAATGGATCCACCAAAACATGAAAAGATGTATTAGTAGCCAGAAGGTATGAGTTTTCTTTCCTCATCTAGTAACTGGCTTATGCAAAAAGGTGGGTGTACCTATGACATCCACTGAGCAGATGCTGAAACCTTCTAGAAGTATCATCAGAGACATATTGTTCCAATAATACATTGAGCTACAAGTCAAATAGATAAAAGATTTGAACAAGTGATAGCAAGAAGTAACAACAACACCAACTTCATCTCAGAGGTTGAGACAAGCTCAACAAGAAGTTGGTAAGAGTAGTCATACAAAGCTAGATTAGATGATTCAGTGGATACAAGAATCAGGACCAAATTTTCAAGAATTTGCTAGGTAAAACAACATCCGGTCCCCAATTATACACCTGACATGTTTGGGCCGACATATATGGAAAAAGAAGAAGAGGGGCAAGATAATGAGGAGGATGATAAGGATGACAAAATTGAGGAGATGGATCTTGATGAAAATGATTGAACATTTTTATTTTTGAAAACTTGTATTAATTTTTGGATTTTTTTTAACTTTGTAGGAGTAGGACTAATTGTAGTTTATTATTATTGCATCTTGTTTAAGTTTTCTCTATAGGACCCAACACAAAAGAGACACAAATAATTTGAGCTAACACGATCAAAGGAGGAAGCACCCACCATTAGCAGTTGGATGGACCACGATGAATCGGGTAACTTCCTTCCTTATCTATTTATGTGCTACACATTAAGGACAATGTATCAACTAAAGTGTGGGGGTAACATAGAAAACTTGCTTACTTTTCATTTTTCTTTGATTGTTTTCTTTTTTTCAGTGTGCTTGAGCTTGTAAAAATACAAGTGATTAGTTAGGGGCATGTACATAGGTTGCTTGTGTTTATGAATAAATCTGGCATGATGGTGGGAGATTTTAATTTTTTTATTATTAGACTACTAATGTTCTATATGTTACACTGTAAATAGGTATTAAGCCATCATTTGTACCAAGTGATATAGAAAATACAAGGAAACGAGCATGCTAGTATGAATGATAAATGACTGAATTTGTATTTGTTTGGTTGCTTAAATTTATGCATATTGAGATATTTAAGGATGACCTAAGGCATTGTTTGGAACACATCCCGAGCCAAAAAGTTGTCCTATTTGTTTTCCACCTTTAGTACCAATTTTTGAGCCTGTTGACACTTTTTGATGAACCTCATTACAAGCCCCGAGCCTATTTGGTTTCTTTGAAGAGATCTGATTTGTAAAGACGATCAAATTCTGGGGATTCATGCTACTATTTAGATAAATCATGCTTTTCTTAAACTCTACACTTCAATTCATTCACCATGGTTATTCCTCCATATATTCCATATTCTTTTTGAAAGCCACGATGAACTAATCTTTCTATGGGGGATTAACAAGTGGAGGCATGATCTATTAACTATTTTGTTGTGTTACTCAATAGATTAGTTGTTTGGGAAATGGAAAGCGTGAAACAAACTCTAAGCCTGACAACCCTTAGAAGTCATCAAGGTGGGAATTCACCCAAAATTAGTATTGTCCATCCGTGAACATCTTCACCTTAAGCCAGCTTAGACTTTGAAGTCGAAAGATAAGTAATCCTTACTGACTTGTTATGTTAGTGGAACATCGGAAGATCCTACTGGGGTAGCAAAAAATTGGTTGACGAGGAACCCGAAATGACAGTTGATTGGGATTGCCAAAGCAAGCTAATCACCCATCATCAGATTTGACTCCTACATTTTCTATCTCTTGAAAATTAGTTTTCTTTTATTGTATTTTATTTTATTCTTAGTATTATAAAAATCCCAAAAACCTCCTATTTATGTTTCCGTACTATAGGTCTTTTAGTCATAGGTTAAAATCGATCTAGCCTCTGCCTCCCTTGGGCATGATCCACGGAGTACTCACCAACTCCGTTGTAAAACTATATTACAACTAAACCCATATACTTGTGAATGTCACCTCGTAATTCTATATTTTAATGCAGTATTCACACTTTGGACGTTAGTACGTCCAAAGGTGGTCATTCACCTACCTTAATTTTCCTACGCCTAGACATAATTTTCTTTAAAAACTTGGCGTTTCTTTAAAAACTTGGCGTACTTAGGAACGTTCTCAATTAATTCAATCAAGGGTAGGTTAACATTTAATGTCTTGAACAAGTTTAGAAAACTTACAAACTCGTCTTCATCCTACTTTTGGTTTTCCTCTAGCCTTGAAGGGAATGGTATTTTTGCAACAACAGAATCTTTGGTTGTTTCAATCTCTGGCTCAACTGCCGACACCACTACTTCTTCTGGTTCTGATTTGTTGTTAGCTTTTAGGGATCTTTCTTGAAAATTATCAGTATTCTCCGTGTTTACCTCCTGAGTTGGTTTTCTGGGCTACTCAGTACTTTACCTGATCGAAGTGTTATTACTTTCACGTGCTCCTTCCCTTCCCTGCAATGATTATTTTCTATATTACTAGGAATACCTGTGACAATTTGCCTTTTGTTGTCACCCATCATGCTCATCAATTGGCTCATTTGATCTTCAAGTTTAGTCAATGTTCTCATTGAATTGGTGCACTCAAACTTCAGCTTCTTTACTTACATTCTCATTGGCTGCATCTCCCCCTCAATTATATCCAAACGTTGGCCACATACAGTATGGTCACTTGGGTTGGCCCTATCTTGAGGTTTCTGCAAATAAGAAGGTTGATAGTTAGTGTTTTTAACTGGGTCGAAGTTATTACCTCCTCCTTGATTTCCTCCACATCTCAAGTTCGGTGATCTCTCCATCCAAGATTGTATGTATTTGAATAAGGATTTCCACCCCTATCTCGGTAAGATTATCAATATAATGGAAGAGTGTTTTGTCTCCTCCATAAACAGATGGTGCACTCTTTTCAGCCTCTATTTAGTTAATTTTGTCCATCAGTTGTTGATATTTGTCATCCTCTTATACAACTTTCACCGTATATGGTCTTTGGCCATATATGTATCGTTCAATTGGCCACTGGCATGAATTCATTGTCCTACTTTTCTATTAATTCGTATGCATCCTCGTATGTTCTGTTCATTAAGGCTGTTCTTACTGTTCCATTTAATCCTGATCCTGAATGCACATCCAACCCGTTGTAAAAAGTCTATAGTCATAACCACTCAGGTAATCTGTTGTGTGGGCACTTCTGAATCAACATCTTCAAACATCCTGCTTTCTCCTTCTAACTGCTTGAACACCGAAATTGCCTTCTTAGCTAGAGCGTTTTGCTTATGGAGAAAAACTTTTATAGGAATTTTCCTGCAAGCTCATCCAATGTCGTGATTGATTCTGGTGCCTACAAATCTAGCCAAGATAAAGCATTATTAATTAATGAAAAGGGAAACAACCAAAGATGAATAGCATCATCAGTGACCCCATTTTACTTGAAGGTGTCACAAAGTTGTAGGAACCGTTTTAAATGCTGACTTGGATCATCTATTATTGTTCCATGAAACTTGAAATTGTTCTGGATCATCTAGATCATGGTCAAAATTATTGGCCATGATAGTTGGCCTCGTGATCTTTCGTAATTCAGTGTAGAGATTAAACTAATTTTTCTGGATCATCTGGATCATGGCTGGCTTAATCTCCAAATTATTGGTCGTGATCGCTGGCCTCGTGATCTACCGTAATTTGGTGTAGCAAATTAAACAAGTTTCTGCACTATAGGAGCTTGAAAGCAAGCATTTTCATTAGGTTTTAATTATATTTTTGTAAGTTTTCTTAAAGTTAATAAATGGACAAATTGAGTCTTTTATTGACCTTAGGGGCCGAATGAGGCCTAAGGGTGAGCTAATGTGTAACAACCTGTTCTTAGTGGTGTCGAAAATAGTGGTTTCGGAACCATAAATCTGACTTTTGAGTCTAATATTTTTTATTATTTTATTATATTTTATTTATGTGGGTCAAATATAAATATAATGATTTTTTTTGGTTAAATTTTGCTAATTAAGCAAAAGTTAAAGTATAAGTGGTTGTCCAGAAAGTCAAGTGGTTTAGAAAAATGAGGTATCGAGACCTCGTTTCTGTAAACCGAGCTTGCAAATATTTTTATTAAATATT
>CM025142.1:22821687-22834077 GCA_013467495.1 Gossypium gossypioides
TAAATGTATGTGTTTTGGTAATGCCTCGTACCCTATTCCGGCGTCGAATACGGGTTTGGGGTGTTACATACGGGTTGAGTTGTAATATAGTTTTTACAACGAAGTATGAAAGTACTTCGAGGATCGTACCGAACAGAGGCGAATACTAAATTAATTATAAATTGAACGTGAATAGATCAAATTAGTACTTTAACTAAATTATATTACAATAAATCATAAAGTGAAGAAAAATTATATTATAAGAAAATAAATAATGTGTATTAAAATAAAAATAGAAAACTAATTTTGTAACACCCTTAACCCATCTCCGTCGCTAGATTAAGGTTACAGACTATTACCGATCAATCAAAACTCATTTAACATCATAACATTAAAATGGTTAACCTTAACAAAAACCAACCAATCATATGCATTTTTTTTCCTAAATTGAGCCTTGGAGGCCCTAGATATTGCTTAGGAGCAACTCGGGACTAATTTGAAATAAATTAGAAAATTTTAGGAAAATATGAAAAATTTCAAAATAGGGAGCACACGGTCGTGTGGCCAGGTCGTGTAACTTTCAAAATTGGGACACATGACCGTGCCTCAGCCTGTGTAACTCATTGATTTGTGACACATGGTCGTGTCGTAGGCTGTGCGCTAGGCAATGTAACACACTAAGATAAAACACACTGCCGTGCATCAGACTGTGTGTGGCACACAGCCTAGTGACATAGGTGTGTCCCAGGTCGTGTGTACCTATATGAACCTTAAATGACAAGTTTACCATTTTAGGCTTACTTGGACCCTAAATAATCCATTTACTAGCCATTAGACCTATCCAAAATGACATTAAACAAACTCAAATCATATTATTTTCAACCATCTTATGTGCCTAACCAACGTACCCTCATTAGTACAATAAATGTACACAATTATACAACAATATGAACTATCACCCATAGCATGTCAAATCACACAACTTAACATTCAACCAATATGCCAATCATAGGCACCTCAAATCACAACATTTCAATATAACACATACCATAAACTTGTACTAAAAATATCTTCCTTCGTTCACATATATCATACTAAATTAACTACTTGCACTTAAGATCATACTTTAAAGTTTTACATATCAAAATAATAGGAATGACAAACAAGCCTATTACATGCCATATAATCCAAAATAAATTTCAAAAAACTACAAAAAAATTATTGGATAGTGTGACTTGAGTGTTGATCCGACCGTCCAACCTTCAAAAGTATCTACTAGAACAGAAAATAACACAAGTAAGCTTATGGAAGCTTACTAAGTTTGATGTACAGAAATTATAAGTCATACCAAAGTAAATATAACCATTCAATCAAAAATGATCCAATAACACATGCTTCCTATCATCCACAACTACATACCGATTAATTGCATCTCTCAATTCAAAGCTCAACCAAAGTTCTCCAAGAATAATATACATATCTACAATATAATCAATTCTACATATCAATTACATGTCATGCCATTCAAAATCATTATATAAGTATAATACAATAATTTACGATCTAATAAATGACTTACAGATATGAGCATAGTAATCCATCTAAAGACACGCCACATGCTCATAAGAGCTTATACACCCGATAACACGCCAGTTGCTCCGAAGAGCTAGTCCAACAGAAAGCATGCCAAAACAAGGAGTATAACACGAGAGTTTGCAAAAAGAATGATGAACCTAGGCCTACTCGGGAAAAATATATACATCACACCACATCAATCTCCACTCCAACCCCCACATAACACGCCGTCTTTCAATTGTACTTTATCTCGCGTTCATCTTATCCAAGTATTAAAACTCAATAATATTTCTCAAACAACTTTACATCAACAATAAAACAATTATACCTATTATATCATATCATATCATCAAACATTTCATATATATATTAAATTATAATTCGTACGAAGTTACTTGGACTGAGTTGTAGTAGTTGTAGAAGTTTAGGGACTAATTCACAATTTTTCCTTTTCCACTAAAATCAATAGGGTCTTGATATGCAATGCAAACAACCAAAATCAAAACCTTTCTCCCTGGCTATAGTGTTCAGTCAATTGAAGAAAAAGAAATGAAGATAAAAATGTTTTAATTTTTTTAATTTTCACTAAATTACAAAATTGCCATTGCACTTATATTATTATATCATTTTCAACCAAATTGCCGCCCCACCATGTTAACTAGGGCATAATTGCTACTTAATTCCTTTCTCATTTATTAATTAAGCTATTTGATCACCTAAATGCAATAATTACTATGTTTTACAACCTTTTCAATTTATTCTTTTTCCTTAATTAGCTATCTAAATGATAAATTTCCTATCCAAATTTTAATATGACTCTAATAACTTCGTAAATATTCTAACAGTAATATTTGCAAGTTGACACAATGGAAATTTGTGGCCCCAAAACCATTGTTACGTCATCACTTAAAAATGGGATGTTACAACTTCCCCCTAAGGAAATTTCATCCTACTTGTGAATAGATTCAGATACTATAGTTTCATCAATTCCTCGAATTCCCAAGTTACTTTTTTAGTACCATGTCGACGCCACAAGACCCTTACTAGCGGTACTCATTTATTCCAAAGTTCTTTAACTTCTCGAGCCAAAATTTTCACTAGTTCTTTAGAATATATCAAATCTGACTGTAATTCAATATCACTATGATGAATCACGTGTAAAGGATCAGATCTGTACCGTGTCAGCATTGAAACGTGGAACACATTATGAATTTTCTCTAGGTCAGGAGGCAAAGCAAATTGTAAGCTATAAGGCTAACTCTTTCAATAATCTCATACGTTCCGATAAATCTCGGACTCATCTTTCCTTTTCTACCAAAACATAACACTTTTTCTTCCACGAAAAAACTTTTATAAATACTCGATCGCCAACAACAAATTCTACATCTTTTCTTTTCAAGTCCACGTACGATTTCTGACGATCAAATACAACTTTCAAACAATCTCGAATAATTCAAACCTTGTCTTCAGTTTCTCGAATCAAATAAATTCCCACCATCTTGGATTCGCTCAATTTAGACCAATACAACGGTGTTTTACATTTTCTTCCGCATAAAGCTTTAAATGATGCAATTTTAATACTAGACTCATAACTGTTATTATAAGCAAATTCAGCTAACGGTAGATATTTTTCCCAGCTACCTTCAAACTTGAGTATACAACAATGTAGCATGTATTGTAGAATCTGTATTAGTTGTTCTAATTGCCCATCCGTCTAAGGGTAAAATGCTATATTGAAATTGAGTTTAGTGTCCAAAGCCTCGTGAAGTTTACTCCAAAATCTCGATGTAAACCTCAGATTACGATTAGAAATAATCGATGTCAAAACTCTGTGCAATCTCACAATCTCTAACACATATAATTTCATTAATCTTTCAAGTGAATTTTTTTTTGACTGGAATAAAGTGTGCCGACTTAGTCAATCTGTCAACAATCACCCAGATTGAATCTTTCCTTTTTGGTGTTACAGGTAAACCAGATACAAAATCCATCATGACTCGCTCCCACTTCCACTCAGGAATCATAACAGGCTGTAATAATCCCGACGGTACCTGATGCTCTGCTTTTACCTGCTGACAGATCAAACATTTAGCTATGAACTCACAAATTTCACATTTCATACCTGGCCACCAGTACATTTAGTTCAAGTCACAATACATCTTCGTGCCACCAGGATGAATGGAATACGTACCACTGTAAGCTTCAGACAGAATACCATGTTTCAAATCTAAATTATTCGGAACACAAATTCTATCACGGTAATGAAAAGTACCATCATCACCAACACTGTATTTAGTAGTCAAATCATTTTGAACCAAGTTTCTTTTAATTAACAACCTCGGATCATCATTTTGTAACTCTCGAATTTATTGTAGAAAAAAGGGTTTAGTCTTCAACTCTGTCATGTGAACATGGACATAGACTTAACAAAAATAGCTCGTGAAACATCGCAAGATCTAATTGAGATGCCAATAGGGCCAATTACTCGTGCACAAGCTAAGAAGTTCAATGAAGCTGTCACGGGTATCATTGATCGAGTTTAGGCAGAAGCTGTCACGAGACTAATTGATCAAGCTTGGGCATGTACTCCACGCGTCCCATGCAATGTGCTTCAAATAAAACTCTAAATCAGTGGGTTTAATTCGGTTTCTAGAAAGAATGATTGCTATCCATTTTAGTTATTTCAGTTTGAGTCTATAATTATGTCTTAGTTTGAACATTATTAATATGTGTTTTAATTATGTGTCTTAATTTTGACATCATTAATGTTTGACTAAGTTCATACAAATTAAAGTGTGTCTAAATCATGTCTTAATGTGCATTTAAATGTTGTCTTAATGTTGGCCAGGTTGTTCACATTGGCTACTAAGAAACTTCTTCTCAAGCTGATGCATACATAATTGATGTTCACTAAACCACATTTATGGAGATCCATGCACTTGGACGTGCATGCACGTGGAAGGTGCTGAACACAACATTCCAAGTGCCTTTTCATGAAAAGCCAAGGCATCAAGTGTGTCCACACTTGACCAACGGTTGGCTACCAAGTTCACACCTATGAAGCCATTCAATCATTACTGTTCACACTTGAAGACTTTTCATGCGACATAAGCAGCAATAATGAGCTACATAACCATTTGTTTTTCCAAGTAGCATCAATTCATGTTCACACCATTTCAACCGTTCAACTTCATGGACATTCAACTTATCTTCAAGGTCCAACGAATTGGCTATTTGGGAATGCAAATGTCACAATGTGAACAAGGTTGTTTGGGTATGCCTTGGACAAATTAATGGTCATTAAGCACATTCAATCTGATTGTTAACATGCCTATTCTGCTGATTTCTTGTACAGCCTATAAATACTAGACTTGAAACACTTTGTAGGAACTTTTGATGAATTTTTATCTTATTATGAGTGTTTACTCTCTTTGTTCTTATTTGACTCAAATTGACTTATCAAGCTTCCTTGTGGCGTCAATCTGATTCTTTTCTTTGAACTTATCACTTCTTAGAGGTGTGGCGTTCACCCTTATACCGGCTGATACCTATCTTGCTAGATAAAGGGTCAGAGTTTTCTTTTGTTATCCTTATCGTAATTGTCCTAATTGTTAATATAAGAATTGGGTCAGTATTGTCCTTTAATATTGGTTCATTCTTCAGCCCTTAAACCGAATTAAAACTTCTCCAATCCCAACCAACAAAACACCTTTTTTTGGCATAGCCTGCCATTCCTATTTTCAACATATACTTAGCCCATCGTTTTGATACTTCTTAATTTCGATCGGGAACTCTTGCGACTCATAGTCAACAAACAAATACGAGCTCGCATCATTTGGTATTAGAAGAAGTTAAATTAAGTAAGTATCCACATTTCTATCTCTTCCGAGGTTAGAATTTGAAAAAAAAGAATTGAAAAAAATTAAACAAAAACAAGAGAGAATTCAGCATATTTGCAATTACAAGTTTGAAATACAAAAAGGGAGACTTGAGATTATAAAAAAAAAAAAGAGCTAGTTTAAAAGTGTTTATGTTCCCAAGTACCAGTTTCTTTACCATAACGATTTCAGCCACACTTCAAATTAACCTTAACTTTTTCTTCTAAGCCTTCCCTATCATTTAACCATAATCCCCACCTTTACATCACTTTTGAAGTTGATTCCACAAGGTTGTTGCTAAGTCTAAGGCAATCATATAAGAACTTAGGGAAACGAGCAAGAGTGGCAAAAGGCAAGAGCGCAAGAGAGCATTAGAGGGGATACAAGCCAATCACGAGAGGAGTGAACATTTCTTTTTAAGAGTACAAGTGAGTTTTGTTGTGAGAAAACATCATGTCTCAAAATCCCGAAAGGAATGTTGTTGGTGGTGGTGGTGTGCCCAATTTAGCATACCAAGCACTCATTTGTGAGATGGACCGAATGCTACAACATCGGTTGGAGCCAATGCAAGAACAATTGGACCAATTGGAGGAAAGAGCCCAACGAGAATGAACTCCTCAAAATCAAAGGAGGGAGTAAGGTCGTCCAAGGTCGAATCAAGAAGATTACTATAAGCCTATTGACATGGAGAGTGATCGAGCCTCAAATCATAGTGAGAGGTATCGAGGACAAAGAAATCGAGGGTCGAGGGAACGAAATCAAGTTGATGACAATCTTAGCAGCATCAAAATGGCCATTCCTCCGTTCCAAGGAAAAACTGACCCCGAAGCCGACTTAGAGTGCGAAAAGAAGATCGAACTCGTCTTTGAGTGTCACAACTACTCAAAGAGAAAAAAGGTTAAACTTGCTGCCATTGAATTCTCCGACTATGCCATTATTTGGTGGGATCAGCTAACCATGAGTAGGAGAAGAAATGGTGAACGACCCATGTCTACATGGGCTGAAAGGAAGGCTATCATGCGAAAGAGGTTCATACCCACCCATTACCATCGAGAGTTGTACCAGAAATTACAAAATCTCACCCAAGGAAATCAAAGCGTGGAAGATTATTACAAAGAGATGGAAATAGCCATGATTCGTGCTGACGTTGAGGAAGATCGAAAGCTACCATGGCAAGGTTTCTTGCTGGCCTTAATCGAGACATCGCCAACGTGGTTGAATTGCAACATTATGTTCAGATCGTTGATATGGTGCACATGGCGATCAAGGTGGAAAAACAATTGAAAAGAAAAGGTACCACCCGAACCTTTTCTAACTTTGCTTCTACATTGAAGTGGAGATAAGGAGCCTATAAAAAGGATGCCCTCTATCGAACCAAAGACAATATTGGTGCAACCAAGACCAATAAGCCAAGTGGTGAATCAAATAAAGGCAAGAACGAGGTCGTGACCAATCAAACTCGAGACATCAAGTGTTTCAAATGTCTTGGGAGGGGCCATATTGCTAGTCAATAAGCAAATCGGAATGTGATGATTCTAAGGGGCGGTGGTGAGATCGAATCTAAAATTGAAAAGGAAGAAGAGCCCAAAGCACCTACCGATGAGGTGGATGACTTAGAGTATGTCGTTGAAGGAGAAATCCTTGTCATTAAGCGAAGTTTGAGCCTCCAAATCGTGGAGAATGAGTAGCAACGTGAAAATATCTTTCACACGCATTGTCATGTCCAAGAAAAGGTATGTAGTGTGATAATCGATAGAGGTAGCTGTACTAACGATGCTAACAACATGTTGGTCGAAAAACTTGGCCTAACAACCACCAAACATCTGCATCCTTACAAGCTACAATGGCTTAATGATGGTGGTGAGCTCAAGGTTACTAGGCAAGCTGTCATTACTTTTTTGATTGGCAAATACAACAATGAGGTTGTTTGTGATGTAGTGCTGATGTATGCTGGTCATTTGTTGTTGGGGAGACCATGGACATTTGACCGCCGTGTCATACATGATGGGTATACCAATCGATATACCTTCAAATATCTTGGAAAGAATTTTGCTTTGGCACCCCTTACTCTGAAGCAAGTCTATGAAGATCAGCTCCAATTGAGGAATTCTTTTGAAAAATTGAGAGTAAAAGGAAAAGAGGAAAAAATGAGAAACAAAAAGAAAAGAAAATAGAAAAAAAGAAAAGAATGAATGAGGTAAAAGCAAGAGAGAAAAACAAAGAGTGTGAGGTAAAAACACGAGAGGAAAAAGAAAGAAAAGGAGAGAGTGAGTTTGGAAAATTGAGTGTTTATGCAAAAGAAAGAGAAATCTGAAAGTCCTTGCTTTTGAAACAGCCCGTGCTTGTACTCATGTACAAGGAAAGTTTGTTTGGAACTAATGATTTACATGACTCTTTTCCTTTGTCTATTGTGTCTTTGCTGTAGGAATTTGAGGACGTGTTTTTGGAGGACATCCCTACGGTTTGCCACCCATTAGGGGCATCAAACACCAAATTGATTTCCTACCCGGAGCCACTATCCCAAATCGGCCATCCTATCGAAGTAACCCTGAGGAAACGAAGGAGTTAGAAAGGCAAGTAACTGGGTTAATGGAAAAGGGGTACATTCGAGAGAGCCTAAGCCCATGTGTCATGCTCGTACTTTTGGTACCTAAGAAGAATGGCTCTTGGCGCATGTGCATCAACTGTTGAGCAATCAACAAGATTACCATCAAGTATCGACACCTGATCCCGCGTTTAGATGATATGTTAGACGAGCTAAGTGGAGCTCGAATTTTCTCCAAGATAGACCTAAAGAGTGGTTACCATCATATCAGAATGAGAGAAGGAGATGAATGGAAAACCGCATTCAAAACCAAGCACGATTTGTATGAGTGGTTGGTTATGCCCTTCGGCCTAACTAACGTACCAAGTACATTTATGCGATTGATGAATCATGTCTTTCGATCTTTCATTCGTAAATTTTGTGTGGTTTATTTTGATGATATACTGATTTATAGTAAGTCTTTGGAAGATCATATCCATCATTTAAAATCTGTGTTGGAAGTACTGCGAAAGGAAACCTTATTTACAAAATCTTCAAAAGTGTTCTTTTAGTACTAACAAACTTATTTTTCTAGGTTTCTTGGTTAGTTCAAAAGGTCTCAAAGTCAACCAAGAAAAGGTAAAAGCCATTCGAGAGTTTCCACGACCTACTAGCATTAGCCAAGTAAGAATTTTTCATGGTCTTGCTAGTTGTTACTGAAGGTTTGTTCCTAACTTTAACACTATAGCTGCTCCTTTAACTAGAATTATCAAGAAAAATTCTAACTTTCATTGGGGTGAGGAACAAGAGAAGTCTTTTGCAATGATTAAAGATTATTTGACAAATGCACCTTTGTTATCTTTACCTGATTTTACAAAAACTTTTGAAATTGAGTGCGATGCTTCAGGAATAGGGATTGGAGCTGTTCTAACACAAAATGAGCATCCCATAGCCTATTTCAGTGAGAAATTGAATGGTGCCACCCTCAATTACCCAACATATGATAAGGAGATGTACGCATTGATCCGAGCATTGGAAACTTGGCAACACTAACTATGGCCCAAGGAGTTTGTCATTCACACCGATCATGAGGCATTAAAACATCTCATGGGGCAAAACAAATTGAACAAAAGACATGCCAAGTGGGT
Source organism: Gossypium gossypioides (assembly GCA_013467495.1). Classification (NCBI taxonomy): domain Eukaryota; kingdom Viridiplantae; phylum Streptophyta; class Magnoliopsida; order Malvales; family Malvaceae; genus Gossypium; species Gossypium gossypioides. The sequence goes on from CM025142.1 coordinate 22,830,792, forward strand.
GGAATTTCTTGAATCATTTCCCTATGTGATTAACTAAAAGAAAGGTAAAAAGAATGTCATTGCTGATGCCTTATCAAGAAGGTGCGCACTACTTAATAACTTAAATTCTAAATTACTCAGTTTTGCGTATCTTAAGGAACTTTATGAAACTGATGTTGATTTTGGGGATATTTACAAAGCTTGTGAAAAAGGAGCCTTCGAAAAATATTATAGGCATGAAGGATACCTCTTTAGAGAAGGTAAGTTTTGTATTCCTCAAGGATCCATTCGAGATGTTCTTGTGAATGAGCCGTATACTGGAGGTCTTATAAGGCACTTTGGAGTGACCAAGACTTTGGCTATGCTCCACGAGCATTTCTTTTGGCCCAAAATGAGGCGAGATGTTGAGAGGGTATGCGATCATTGTATTGCTTGTAAGAAGGCAAAGTCTCGCATTAAACCCCATGGTTTGTAAACTCCCCTACCCATTCCCGAAGAACTGTGGGTAGACATTTCAATGGACTTTGTACTAGGACTTCCTAGAACTAAGAGTGGAAAAGACTATACTTTTGTAGTAATTGACCGGTTCTCTAAGATGGCTCACTTTACTCCATGCAATAAGACTGATAATGCTTTTAATGTAGCAAATCTATTTTTCAGGGAAGTGGTCCGACTACATGGAGTACTAAGGACGATTGTGTCGGATAGAGATGCCAAATTCCTTATCCATTTTTGGAGGACTTTGTTGGGCAAGCTTGGCACCAAGTTGTTTTCTACAACATGCCACCCCCAAACGGGATGGCCAAATCGAAGTGGTTAACCGAGTCCTATCTACCTTGTTGAGAGCAATCATTTGGAAAAATCTTAAAACATGGGAAGAATGTCGGCAACATATCGAATTTGCTTACAATCAATCAGTGCATTCGGCCACTAAGCATTCACCATTTGAATTTTTCTACTGTTTTAATCCTTTGACTCCCTTAGATTTAATTCCCTTACCTAGTAATCAATTTGTGCACGTAGATGGCAAAAGGAAGGTTGAGTTCGTGAAGAATTTACACCAAAAAGTGAGGGAAAACATTGAGGAGAGAACTGAGCAGTATTAAACAAAGCCAGTAAGGGACGCAAACAAGTAGTCTTTGAACTCAGAGATTGGGTTTGGATTTACATGCGAAAAGAGAGACTCTCCGCTCAAAGAAGGTTTAAGTTGTTCCCCCGAGGACATGGACCCTTCCAAGTGTTGGAGAGGATTAATGAAAACTCATACAAATTGGACCTCCCAAGTGCGTATAACTTTAGTGCCAACTTCAATGTTTCTGATCTTTCTCCTTATGATATAGGGGACGATTTGGGGACAAGTCGCTTCAAAGAGGGAGGGGATGATGTGAGCATGGACATGGACTCAACCAAAACAGCTCATGAAACATCGTAAGATCCAATTGAGATGCCAATAGGGCCAATTACTCGTGCACAAGCTAAGAAGTTCAAGGAAGTTGTCACGGGTATCATTGATCGAGTTTGGGTAGAAGCTGTCACGAGACTAATTGATCAAGGTTGGGCATGCACTCCATGCATCCCATTCAATGTGCTTCAAATAAAGCTCTAAATTAGTGTGCTAAATTCGGTTGCTGGAAATAAGGATTGCTATCCATTTTAGTTATTTTAGTTTGAGTCTTTAATTATGTCTTAGTTTGAACATGATTAATATGTGTCTTTAATTATGTATTAGTTTGAACATCATTAATATGTGTTTTAATTATGTGTCTTAATTTTGACATCATTAATGTTTGACTAAGTTCATACAAATTAAAGTGTGTTTAAATCTTGTCTTAATGTGCATTTCAACGTTGTCTTAATGTTGGCCAGGTTGTTCACATTGGCTACTGCTAAGAAACTTCTTCTCAAGCTAATGCATGCATAATTGATGTTCAATGGACCACATTTATGGATCTCCATGCACTTGGACGTGCATGCATGTGGAAGGTGCTGAACACAATATTCCAAGTGCCTTTTCGTGAAAAGCCAAGGCATCAAGTGTGTCCACACTTGACCAATCGGTTGGCTATCAAGTTCACACCTATGAAGCCATTCAATCCTTACTGTTCACACTTGAAAACTCTTCATGTGACACAAGCAGCAATAATGAACTACATAACCATTTGATTTTCCAAGTAGCATCAATTCATGTTCACACCATTTCAACCGTTCAACTTCATGCACATTCAGCTTATCTTCAAGGTCCAGCGAATTGGCTGTTTGGGAATGCAAATATCACAATGTGAACAAGGCTGTTGGCATTACCTACATCTAGAAACTCTCAAGGGATGCCTTGGAAAAATTAATGGTCATTAAGCACATTCAATCTAATTGTTAACATGCCTATTCGGCTGATTTCTTGTATAGCCTATAAATACTAGGCTTGAAACACTTTATGGGAACTTTTGATGAATTTTTATCTTATTGTGAGTGTTCACTCTCTTTGTTCGTATTTGACTCAAATTGACTTATCAAGCTTCCTTGTGGCGTCAATTTGATTCTTTTATTTGAACTTATCACTTCTTAGAAGTGTGGCATTCACCCTTATACTGGCTGGTTCCAATCTTACTAGATAGAGGGTCACGATTTTCTTTTGTTATCCTTATCATAATCATCCTAAGTTCTAATATAAGAATTGGGTCAGTATTGTCCTTTAATATTGGTTCATTCTTCATCCCTTAAACTGAATTAAAACTTCTCCATTCCCAACCAACAATACACCTTTTTTCTTTGCATAGCCTGTCATTCCCATTTTCAACCTATACTTAGCCCATCGTTTTGATACTTCTTAATTTTAATCAGGAACTCTTGCAACTCATAATAAACAAATGAATATGAGCTCACATCACTCTGCTAGTACAGAACCATCATCATTCAGAGCTAAATAAGCGTTCATCGCTCGAAGTGCAAACAATGATGACTTTCGACTGAGTGCATCCTCAACCACATTAGCCTCTCCCAGATGATAATCAATAACCAGATCATAATCTTTCAGTAGCTCAAACCAATGTCATTGTCTCAGATTCAGTTCCTTCTGGGTCGTTAAATACTTTAAACTTTTGTGATCAGTATACACATGACATTTCTCGCCGTATAAATAATGTCTCCAAATCTTCAAAATGAAGAAAATCACGACCAACTCAAGATCGTGAGTAGGATAATTTCTTTCATGTGGCTTTAACTATTGAGAAGCATAAGCTACTACTTGTAACGCGTAGGTTTGTGCAAGTGTACACAGTCGTTATCAAGTAATAAGTAAGTATCGAGTTAT
>CM025142.1:22844861-22863097 GCA_013467495.1 Gossypium gossypioides
GCAGTGTCTACCGAGTCAATTTTCACCCTTTGTGCAAATCTGTCGAAAATAAATCAAAATTTTTTAGAATTTTTTACAAAATTAAATAAAATTAAATATGTTAATAAATTGAGTACAATTTAATTATTTTATAATTATATTATATTTTTCGACAAGAATTATAATGAAATTGCATGAATTTGAGTTAAAAGGGCATGAAAAAGTCTATATTTTCATGTTTCCAATAGCCTCCTCCATTCTCACTATCTTAGCACAATGTGGATTGTTGGTTTCTTGAAGGGTCCAACTTGAAAGCCTATACTCCATAAATAAGGCTTGTGAATACTTCGCCAAAAGTGAAAGAGGAGATAACTCAGGGTTTGAGGAGAGATAGGAAGTGACTGTCTCTTTTACTTGCTGAGGCACTAAATTTCTTTGTTGTTGAAAGATAGAGCCCAAAGAGACAGAAGATAGGCCTGACTTCAATAGATCACACCAAGGGAAAAATTCTTCTACTTTGCCAAAAGAAGCATTGTGTGGTAAAGTGCTAGAAGAAACCACTAGTTGTTATGGACATATTGTTTCTGTTGGGACTGTAGCCAGAGGAGGATCAGTAGTGTGAACTTGGGAGTCTACAGAGTTGGCGAACTCCACTAGCAGAGTAGGAATTGTAGAAAGGGTGGGAATTGGAGTAGTATGAGTTTCTGTTGTAGCAATCCCTTTTCTGAGTTTACGTCGTATTAATTATAGGCGTTCACTATCCTCAGTTTCTTGGGTGCTTCCTTCAACCCTGGGCCTTTTATAAGTCTTCTTAGTTGTTTTTTTTCTTGGCGGAGTAGCAGTAACCCTTTACTTAGCACAAGCCTCATCTAGAATCGTTGTGATATACATGTTGTGTGCTGGAACGAGAGTAATAAAAGAACTTGAGGAAGACCCTGCACCATCAACATGAGAGTTAAGACTAACTGGAAGAGGAAATAAAAGGTATACCATGATTTACAATATTTCAGTGGCGTGCACGAAATCCATAGATATCGCAAAAAAAAGGGAGGTTCTCTCATGTTCCCTACTAAAACTTGTGTCAGATCACTACGTGTGTTATGAGGTGACCTGTCATAATTCGGTGTAGCTTTAAACTAGTTTTCGCACTTAAGGAACTTGAATATAAGCACTTTTATTATGTTTTAAATTAAGTTTTCCTAGTTTCATTTACATTTAATTAAAACTGTAGTTTGAGTCTTTTATTGACCTTAGGGGTCAAATGAGGCCGAAGGGTGAGCTAATATACTTTGTAAGTGTGCAGGAGACTATTAGAGGGCGTACCTACACAATACTGGTCGCTGTGTTGCAACATGGGAAGCCTGATGTCACAACATAGGGAGCATAAAGCAAGAATTCCAATACTGCCTTCAGTGTCACGACACAACCAAGGGATGTCGCGAGACACCCTTGAAGCTACCCTGAGTACGAGCATACTACCTTCGATGTTGCGACACAAGTACTAGGGTGTCGTGACACCGGTCCTGTACGAAAAGACTTACGAGCTAGGGGAGTTTTGTTCTGCATAATCAAATATTAAAACACGAGAACATCAGTTGGCATAGGGTTGAGGATGACAACAACCCTTATTCTATAAATAGGCTTATTTAACACTTGTTATGGATAGTTTTTCATACCTTATAATTTCCTTTGTAATTTCAGTTTTTAGTTTTTCCTATTTCTTAGACTTTAGGTTATTTTCAATTTTACATTTGTTGGGAGATCTGATTTGAGAAACTTGATTAACTCTTTGTGGTTTTTTTAACTTCAATTAAATATAATTCAGGATTCTCTTAAACTTTTGTCTATTGATTTGTTATTAAATTTCATCTTTTATATTAACTTTATTATGTTTTTTAGATCCATGAGGAACTAATTCTTTTATGGGGGATTAGTGAGTGGAGGTATGGTTAATTGATACTTGTGTAGGGTTTTCTTAGCGGATCAGTTTTTCGAGAATGAAAGAACCTAAACCGTAGGCTTGACGACCCTAGGAAGTCATCTAGGTGGGAATTAACCCAAATTGGTATGGCCTATCCGTGAACACCTTAACCCCGAACCGGTCTGGACTGTGAGATCGAGAGATAAGTAGTTCTTTTTGACTCATTATTTTAGTTGAAGATGAAGAGATCTTGCTAGGGTAATGACTAGTTTATTGAACAGGAAACCTGAAGCAACAATTAGTTATGATTACAGAAGCGAGCTAATCACCCATGCTCAGATCTGATTCAATTTCCATATCAAATTTCCCAAAGTTTTCCCCTTTATATTATTTTATTCTTTATTTATAAAAATACAAAAAATCTTTCTTTATGTTTATTCGTAATATAATTTACTTAAAGTACTAATTAGCTCTATTATAGCTTAGGTTTGGATTAATTTAGTGCTCACCTCCCTTGGGTATGATCCTCGAAGTAATCACCTATTTCATTGTAACTATATTATAACCTGACTAGCATACTTGTGGACACCGCCTATTTGATATATTTTATGCAGTATTCTTACTCTGGACGTTGGTACTTCTGAAAGAAGTCAAGCTTTTGGCGTCGTTGTTGGGGAGGCAACATCACTAGATTGATTTTAATTTTTTCAGTTAATAGAATAATTAGGAAGTTTTTAAATTATCGATACAATTTTATTATTCTTATTGTTGCTAACATCTTGTATTCTCCTTTTGGTTTAGTATATGACTCATAGTAGGGGAACACCTATACAACTAGCCACAAATTTAGAATGAATAATTCGTGGGAATCATCGACAGTAACAGTAGATGCAGAACCAACCGTCTACTGCTAGCAATTTGCCATCGTGAGACAACCCATTGTTCGACGAAATTAACAATAATAACCCTAAATATATACCACCACCACCACAGCTACCCACAAATATACATATGGCGCGCAACAAAAGAACCCTAAGGGACTATATGCTACCAAGTTTGGAGATAGTTCAAGGAAGTATAACAAGGCCAACCATCACATCTAATAATTTTGAGATCAAACCAGTAATGATCTAGATGATCTATAACAATTTGCAGTTTAGAGGCACAATGACAGAGGACCCAAATCAATATTTAAAATAGCTCCTTCAACTTTGTAATACTTTTAAATATAATAGGGTCACTAATGACGCTATTCATCTTCAGCTATTCTCCTTAACCTCAATAGATAATGCTTTCTCTTGGTTAGATACGTAGGAACCAAGATCTATCACGACATGGGATGAACTTGTAGGAAAATTCTTACAAAAGTTCTTCTCTATTGGCAAAACGGTCCAACTAAGGAGGGAGATCGCAACTTTTAAATAATTAGAAGGAGAAAGTTTTCATGGAGCTTGGGAGCATTTTAAATTGCTAATTCAAATATGCCCACACCATGGATTACTTGAGTGACTACAACTGCAAATTTTATATAATGGGTTGGATGCGCACGCATGATTAGGACTAGATAGAGCCGCTAGAGGAGCCCTAATGAACAGGACTGTAACACCCCTAACCCGTCTCTGTCGTCGGATTAGGGTTACAGAGCATTACTGTAAAATAAAAAATAATTAAACTTTACATCATTCAATACATTAACCATATTATAAACCACTCACATACATTCATTCTATCCCTAAATCGAGCCCTCGAGGCCTTAAAAATAACTTAGAACCAATTCGGGAAAAATTTGAAAAAAATTAGAAGATTTGGGAAAAAGTAGCACAATTCCAAAATATGGGTCACACAGCCGTGTGGCCAAGCCGTGTGCCTCACATGGATGAGACACACGCCCGTGTCTCGATCCGTGTTACCTTTGAACTAATGACACACGGTCGTATCCCAACTCATGTCCTCACTCGTGTAACTCTTTGAGTAGGGTCACACGGTCGTGTCACACGCTAGTGTACCAGGCCATGTAACTCTCTGAGTTGCCCCACATGCCCGTGTGCCAAGCCGTGTGTTAGGCCGTGTAACTCACAAACTTCCACCCTAATCACTTCATCAAATGACACACAGTTGTGTCACCAGGCCATGTCTCTCACACGACTAAGTCACACGCCCGCGTCTCATGCCATGTGGACCCAAATTTACCTAAAATCAAGCCATTTCCGTGACCATTTCATACATAAAAATTTAGACCAAATATGCACACTTTCAAAGCACCAAAACATCATCTAAACACACATAGATTTTCAATTTCAAGATCCTAATTCAACTAACCAATATGCATTCAAAGGTACCTCAATATATCAAGACATCAAGCATCAAAACATGTCAATATTGTACCAATTCATACATGACAACCTATTCAATTACTTACCTAAAACATACCACATATTGACCATTCTCAAACAAACAAATTGTACACGTCCATTATCAAAAGGTGACCAAAAATGCTTACCCAAACCAAGCATTATAACTCCATTAAGCATACATGAATATCAAATAAGAACATATAAAGTTACCATTTACACATTCATCCAAATCCACCATTATAAACCACCCTATACATGTCATTATAAACCTTGGCCAAAATGCACAAAAACTACTGAATTGACTTCTGGATAGTGTGATAGATCTCCAATAAGCTTCCAACCAAATCGAGCTTCCGATAATCTATAAAACATAAGAAAGAAACTACATAAGCAATGAATGTTTAGTAAGCTCGTATAAACCAAAACATAACTTACCATTTCATTTGCATAATATAAAGCATAAGTTTAATATCACTAAAATCCATAAGCTTGGCATAAGCCTATACAACATCATCAAAACTCACAAGTTACCATACTTGTTCACACATATATGAAAACAACCATGTATAAGCATAACCTTTTATATCATCAATGTTACCATAATGTCATGATTTATAGCATTTGCATACTTACCATTTCCTTTTCCTTTTCATACCCATTGAACCATCTAGAATTACATCGTATACTCCGGAAAGCTCACATGAAGTGTGCCTTTACATATAACCATAACCTTTCCTTTACATCAATGCTCACACGAGCTGTGAAATGGGTCTGCTCACATGAGCTGTGGGTCAGAATGTAAGCTACACGATTTTGCTCACACGAGCTATGGAGAATCCACAAAAAAATGTAGGACTTCAGTCGTGGGTAGGACATTCAAGACCAGCACCCAAAACATGAAATCCCTAATGACATGTCATTCGTATCCTAAGAATTCCTAAGGTTCAACCGGGACTCGATATCCTTTGTAGCGTTGATATATTTATACATCGATCCATTCACATTATAAATAACATAATAACATTCAATTTAAATAACATTAATAAGATAACCGTCCATTCGAACTTACCTCAATGACTAGGGGCATGGAAGTTAAATCAAGCTAATCTAAAACTTTTGCTTTTCCTCAATCTAGGTTTGTATGTGGTTTATCTTGATCTAAATAGGTAATTTCAATCAATTAAATACTTCTAGTATTCAATTTAATCCACATTTCATATTGATGCAAAATTACCAATTTGCCCCAAATATTTTAACTTTTTCACAATTTAGTCCTTAAGCTTATAACTTAAAATCTAACTATTTTAATCTAAATTCATGTTAATCAAACATGCAAGGGACCTTGAAACAACTCATATTTACCATTATTTCATAATAAAGCCCTAGAATTTATACCTTTAACAAATTAGTCCCTAATTCCAAAATTCATCAAAAATCATTTAACAAAATATGTTTATTTTTCAACAAGGACTCATAATCTATCAATTAATATAAAAAACCAGTCAAGAACATCCATGGAATAACCCTCAACCTTTAGCAGTTTTACAAATTAACCCTCAGGCTAGCTAGATTAAGCTATAACGAACTCAAAAACATAAAAATCATTAAAAACGGGTTCAAAATCATACCATGCAATAGACTATAAGCTTATCAAAACTTATGCTCATCAATGGTGTTCTATCTCCTTTAAAATCGGTTGGGAAGATGAATAAGGATGATATCTATTTTTCTTTTCTTTTGTTTTAGGTTTAAATTTCTAAATTACCGTTTTAACCTTAAAATTTTATCATAATTTCATCAAAACCATATCCATAACTATCCACTAATTCATCAAATGTCTAATTACCATTCAAGTCCCTTAATTTAAGATTTCATGGCTATTAGACTCTTTTAGCTATTAGAACTCAACTTTTACACTTCTTACGTTTTAGTCCTTTTTACTTAATTAATCAATTAAACATAAAAATTTCTTAGCGAAATTTTAATAGGACCTTTCTACAATCCCATAGAAATTCAAATAATAATAAAAGAAAAATTTACTCGTCAAAATTGTGGTGCTAAAACCACTATTCTGATATCACTGAAAATGGGATGTTAAACCTCTCCCCTACATGAATTTTTGTCCCCAAAAATCTTACCAGAAAATAGGTTCGAGTATTGTACTTTTATAGCTTCTTCAGGTTCCCAGGTAGCTTCCTCGATTCCATGACGTTGCCAAAGAACTTTAACTAAAGCTATACTTTTATTTCTCAACTCTTTAACTTCTCGAGCTAAAATTCTGATCGGTTCTTCAATGTACGTCATATCTAGCTGAATCTCAACATCTACAGATGAAATCATGTGTGAAGGATCTGATCGATACTATCGTAACATTAATATATGAAATACATTATCAATCTTTTCTAACTCTGACGAAAAATCTAATCGATAAGCCACTGGCCCAATCCTCTCAATGATCTTATATGACCCAAAAAATCACGGACTAAGCTTTCCTTTCGGGCCAAATTTAAGAACTTTTCTCCAATGCGATACTTTTAGAAATACCTTGCCATCGACTTGAAACTCTGTATCTTTTCTTTTCAAATCGGCGTAAGATTTCTGATGATCAAAAGTAGCTTTTAAACTGTCACGTATCACTTTGACTTTTTCTTTGATTTCTCAAATCAAATCAACACCAAATAACTTTTTCTCGCTTAGCTTACTCCAGTATAATGGCGTTCGACATTTTTGACCATACAAGGCTTCATAAGGTGCCATTTTAATGCTTGCTTGATAAATATCATTATATTCAAATTCAACCAACAATAAAAATTTCTCCCAATTACCTTTGAACTCTAAAACACAACATCAAAGCATATTTTCGAGTACCTAAATTACTCGCTCAGGTTGACCGTCGGTCTGCAGATGAAATGATGTAATAAAATGCAATCGAGTACTCAAAGCTTCATGTAATTTACTCCAGAATGGAGAAGTAAATTGTGGATCCCTGTCAGAGATAATAGAAACTAGCACACCATGCAGTCCAACAATCTTAGAAATATACAATTCTGCCAATTTCTCAAGTGAATAATCCATACGCACTTGACTGAAATGCGAGAATTTCGTTAGACGATCTACAACATCCCATACAGCATCTTTCTTTTTCGGAGATAGAGGCCATCCCGATACAAAATCCATTGTAACACATTCTCATTTCCACTCTGGAATTATCACAGGTAGCAATAAACAAAGAGGTACTTAATGTTCCGCTTTAACTTGCAGACAGATCAAACATTTTGATACAAATTCTGAGATATCTTGTTTCATACCTAGCCACCAGTACATCTATTTCAAATCACTGTACATTTTATTGCTACCAAGATGTATCGATAAGCTACTACTGTGAGCTTCCCATAAAATCTTCTGAACAAGTTTCGAATTCTTTGGTACACAAATCCTATTTTTGAAGTACAAACTGTCATCTGAATTAACATGAAATTTTGAATCAGGTGTTGACTCAATCTATTTCCGTTTAGCGATCAATTCAGCATCACATTTCTGAGTGTCACAAATTAGTTGCAAAAACCTTGGTCTTCCTTTCAATTCACCTAAAATTGAACCATCATTAATCAACGTCAACTATGTATGCAAAGCTCGCAAATAAAACAGAGATTTTCTGCTCAAGGCATCAGCAACAACATTAGCCTTTCTCGAATGATAATCAATGATCAAATCATAATCTTTCAGCAACTCAAGCCATCTACTTTGTCTCAAGTTCAAATATTTCTGACATCAAATACTTCAGACTTTTGTGATCCGTGAAGATATGACATTTTTCTCCATACAAATGGTGTCACCAAATCTTTAAAGCAAACACAATAGCTACAAGCCCTTCGTGAGTCGGGTAATTCTTTTCATGTAGTTTCAACTATCGACAAGCATACGCTACCACTTTGCCTTCTTGCATCAAAACATAGCTTAAACCATTCATTGAAGCATCACTATAAATCACAAATTCCTTATCAGACTCTGGCTGAACCAACACAGGTGCCTCGGTTAACAACGCTTTCAACTGGTTAAAACTTTGCTGACACTTTTTAGACCATTCGAACTTGACATCTTTTTGAAGCAGTTTCGTCAACGAAATAGCAATCATTGAAAATCCTTTGACAAATCTTCTATAATATCCAGCTAAGCCCAAAAAAATTCTGAATTCTAAAACATTTCTCGAAGGTTTCCAGTCCATTATAGCCAATATTTTACTCGGGTAAACCCTGATACCATCTACTAATACCACGTGTCCCAAAAATCCAACATCTCAGAGCCATAACTTGCATTTGCTAAGCTTAGCAAACAACTAATTTTCACTTAAAGTCTGCAGAGCAATTCTCAAATGCTGAGCATGCTCTGTTTCATCTCGGGAATATATCAGAATGTCATCAATGAACACAGCAACAAATCTGTCTAAGTACGGCCTTAGTATTCTATTAATCAAATCCATAAACATAGTACGTGCATTGGTCAAACCAAATGGCATAACAAGAAATTCATATTATCCGTACCTGGTTCTAAAAGCAGTCTTCGACACATCCGAATCTTTAACCCATAACTGATAATATCCAGAATGTAGATCGATCTTTGAAAATATTGTAGCACCTTTCAACTAATCAAACAAACCATCTATACGTGGCAAGGGATATTTGTTTGTGATCGTAACTTTATTAAGTTGTCGATAGTTTATACACAATTGCATAGATCCATCTTTTTTCATAACAAACAAAATAGGAGCACCCCAAGGAGAAAAACTAGGCCAAACAAAGCCCCGATCTGCCAAATCTTGCAACTGTGCTTTTAACTCTTTCAACTCTATAGGTGCCATTCTATACAAACCTACTGATATCGGAGATGTTATCGGCACCAACTCAATAGCAAACTCAACCTCTCTGACCAACGGTAACTGTGGTAATTCATCTGGAAATACCCTGGAATCAAATATGTAAGCGAGATACGCTTCACAGCCCTTTCTAACATATTTTTGTGTCGTTATAGTTGAGATAACATTAGATGTACCATCCAATCTATCTGATTCAATCTAGATTCTTTCATCGTTCTGACATTTCAACATAATATGCTTTCGTCTACAGTTCACAATAGCATCATGCAGAGTTAACCAATCCATACCCAAAATCACGTCAAACTCATCAAATGGTAGCAACATCAAATCAGTCGAAAAGTTGCAACCCTGAATCATCAAAGGACAATTTTTATAAACTTTATCGACTAACACATACCTAAAGGGTTTGATACTTTAACCACAAACTCAGTAGACTAAAAAGGTATTTTCTTATCTGACACTATGGTTGTGCATGCATATGAATGTGTTGACCCCGGGTCAATTAAAGCATTAACACTAGTATCAAAGATAGAAAATGTACCAGTAATCACATTAGGTGCTGAATCTTCCTCTCGAGCATGAATGGCATAAGCCTTAGCTGGTGCTTGTGCCTCAGATCTAACAGCAAAATCTTTCGTTCCACTTCGACTGTTACCGCATTTCCAGTGTTTCGGGGTGGTCTCCCTCTCACAGTTGTATTACTCGAATGAGTATTCTGAGCCTTCTCTTTATCTGATCTTTTTGGGAAATCTCTGTGTAAATGATCATAAGAACCACATTTAAAGCACAACCCGTCTTTTAATCTGCATTCTCCAAAGTGTCGTATATTCCATTGTTGACATTTGAGTTTGTTATTTCTAATGCTACCCACACTCGTTACAGATGTAGCTTGAGGTCTTGAACTCGAATGTTACTTTCATTTATCTCTCCCAGAATAACCCATCGAAGCTGATGAACGATTGTGAAATTCTTTTAATTTCTTCAATAGAGATAAGAATGATTTTCCCATAGGTCATTTTCCCGTGTCACGAGCTTTAAAATCTACTTTTCTTTTTAATTTACTGAGTTCCTCGGCCTTATGTGCCCTATCAACCATAAATACAAATTCATTCAACTCTAAAATCCCGACTAACAGCTTAATGTCTTCATTTAGACCATCTTCAAATTGGGTACACATAACAACCTCTGACGTTATACATTCTTGAGCATACTTTCTAAGTTGCACAAACTCTCGTTTGTACTCAGCCACAGTCATACAACCCTATTTCAATTCAAGAAATTTTTTGTGTTTCTTGTCAAGGAACCACTGACTTACATCTTTCTTTCTAAACTTTGACTGGAAGAATTCCCAATCCACAGAGTCTTTAGGCACTACCGCAATCAAGGTGTTCCACCACTGGTAAGCTAAGTCTTTCAACAAAGAAACAACACACTTAAAGCATTCAATTAGTGTACAAGATAATTCATCAAAAACTCTAACTCTGTTTTCCAACCATAACTCAGCTCTTTCTGGCTCATCTTTGGCTAAACAGCGGAATTCTTCGACCCCATACATTCGAATTTTATCAACCAGAGGCTTGCTTATACGAATTTGTTCCAAACCCTGAGGAACTACGGGGATAGGTCAGGGTACGGGAGGGGGTGGAAGTCGTTGAGCCAACGGGTTCGTACTCACGGGCCTAGTACCACTAAAAGATGCTCCATGAACGGAGGCTTGTGCATTACGTTACACTTCATCGAAACCATCTCATTTGGATGCAATTTATCTATATGTAAACATAATTCAATTTGAGTCAGGAGTTATCACACTATCACAGGTTATAAATGGCATGTATTTCTAGACTCCATACATTCTATGTTCAGTTCGAGAATCGACTAAATCGTAGCTCTGATACCACTAAATGTAACACCTCTAACTCGTCTATCGCCAGATTAGGGTTACAGAGATGGAAATATTTAAACTTTAAATCATTCAATACCTTAACCATACTATAAACCATTCAAATACATGCATTTTGTCCCTAAATTGAGCCCTCGAGGTTTAACACCCTATACCTAGCCTGGTCGCAAGGCCCGAATACGGGATGCCACACCACTGTCTCGTCTCATTTACGTTAAATAGAAAGCTAGATTCAATAAATCGAACATCTTTTGCTAAGTCGATCAAGTTTAATTATGTTCAAATGATTAATTATCACTATTACATACAAATATTTCATTAATCAATCACACAAACAGGCAGAGTCATGCATAATGGTCAAGTAGCAAAATTCCATAAGGATGTCCCTAGGTATCGATACTGAATAGTAAGGTATCGATATTTCCCCATAGTGGCATCGATACCACTTGGAAAAAAAATGATACCAATTGAGCATTATGTTTCACGATTCAAAAACCCATCTGTCAAAAATTATCGGTACCTCTGAACCAAATATGGATATTTCTTCTCCGAGTATCGATACTCAAGAAAGGGTATCGATACCAAATCTCTATTCTATTTTCTGTACATTTTAATTAACAGAGGTGTCAATTTTTAATTCCCAATATCGATACCTCTGCTACTGGAGCTAAATTTACAGCATAGGAATGCAATTAACTCATCTCAATTAGTTCCTAAACTACATGCATCAAGTGCTAAGTTCAATAATTATTAATACGACTTAATTGATAGCATAAAACACCAAAATCGAGTCCGAACTTTTGTCATCATGCTAACATCAATACTAAGTTTTCTAACATAAATAATAACATGAAGTTCACATAAGCAAGCTCAATGTCCAAAATCAACAACTCAAATAGGTTCTACCGCATTGCCTAATTCCCTAAAATGAATGGAAATAATAAAGCACCTATAAAATTCACCAGCCTTCCTTGGATCACTCCCTTGGAAACCATACCGCCCACATTGTGACAACAGTAATCTGCAAATGTTGAAATGAGGGGAATGAACTCAGTGAATGAATAGAATAACCACAGCATAAACATGTCATCATGCAACACAACCAGTTATTTATTCACAAGTAGCACATTCTTAAGTCTAGCATAATCTAATATTAAAACATGCATAGTCTAGGAGTCTTTTCGTAGCACATATACAAAATCAGTCAAGCATAGAACATATTCCACACAGTTATATAATAAAAGATAAAATAAGATAAAATGACACTTGGACTATGAAACATGTAGTGAGCTCTACCATCACACAATAGATACACAGATCTCCTTACACCACATAGACTCGTAGAGTCAAACATGTCCCAAAAGTGAAGCATATAGCTAACACTCTCCTTATTTCCCCTCACATGTCCCATTGAATGGAGTTTAGCTCGCATTTCCTTATCCCTCCAAACATGTCCCGGAGCCTCAACATCCAAAACTTTCTATATATTTAAGTGAGTACCCACAATCCTATGGCATGCCAACTATATCAATGGTTCCAAGATCACAAGGCCAAGATATCTAAACAACATCACACATTACTTACCGATTAATCGTACACCAACACTGCATATTAGCATCTTTTGCAAAACACTAGCATAGTCATATAGCATGTATATTACACATCTATTACATGTATATAATTGCATTTCACACATTAAGCACCATATCCACATATCACATATCATCCATATTACATAACCACGTAACCACAAGACAAGTATAGTTCAAGAACACTTACAATCGGAATTTAGAGTAGGGGTTTAGGCTACATCTAAATTTTTGAACAGCACATGACTCGTGCTTACGAGTAGCAATTCTATACACTCACCACTTTATGCTTTTGTCGAAAACTAAAAGCTCAACTACTGTTCTCTAACTCGTAGCAATCTCTAATGAATCTAAAGCTTAACACATATAATCACACAATAACCACAGTCAAATATCAACCAAATATTCACTCAAACTGACTACAACACAAGCTTTAAGCTCAGTCCCCATGTAACTTAATCTATTAACAGAACAAACTTTATAAACTAATATCTCGATCTATATTAAACCTTTTTGCTTAAAATCAGTTATGTTCATCTAATTATTCATCTACACCTAATTTACAACTTTCAAACTAGACGAACCTACTCAATTTATGGTATCAACATTTTTCGACATCTTTTAGGCAATTTTTGTAAAATTCATTAAAATATGAGAAATCATTGACGAAACTCTAAGATAAGTTTGAAAACCTTCTAATCATGCTAAAACGAGTTCAAAAACACTTTGAAACCAAGTTTTTATGCAAAATCTCGAAATCCACATTAATGGCTTGATTTTTGGCTTTTATTTGAAACATGCGATTCGAGGGCTAATATTTCAGGTTTAAAATCTAAATAACATTAAAAACTTATGAATACATGAGTAATTACCTTTGGCGAAAGAATGAACGAGTTTTGATGAAAATATGGAACCCCACATTTAAAGAAGATGATGAAATCTATGTAGTTTTTGGGTGTTTTTCTTGTAGGTTTATGATGCCAAATGACTTAGGTATGATAGAAAATCAATGTATTGTGATTTGGGAATAAAAATTTAATAGAGAAAGTGTAACACCCCTAGCCCATATCCATTACCGGATTAGGGCTACGGAGCATTACCAAAAGATAACATCATACAACAAACATTTCCTTACCATAACCAAAATACAACATAAATCATAGCAATAATATCCAACCTCATGTATATAGTCCCTTTTACGAGCCCTCGAAGCCCTAAAAAGACATTAGAAATGAATCGGGACTAAATCGAAAACATATGGGATTTTTCGGGAAAAGATAAAATTTTTCAAACTGCAAAGGTTACACGGCTGGGAGACACACCTATGTCTCAAGTCGTGTGGACATTCGAAGTATGGACACAAGGTCGTGTGCCCTTCGAAATGGCCTCACATGCCCGTGTGCAAAGCCATGTGTTAGGCCGTGTAACTGCCTGACTTGCAACCCTTTGTAAGCTACAGGGGACACAATACCATGTTGCCTGGTCGTGTGTCTTACACGGCTAAGACACACGCCCGTGTCTTTGGCCGTGTGGACAAAAACTAGGCCATTTCCAAGCCATTTTTCTCATCCAAAAACTAGCCACTTGCACAAACCAAATTCACCTAATTTCATGCATTCAAATGGAACTTAAAATATGCATATACAGCTAGAACATCATAGTATCTAACCATTCAACCAATATGTCAAAATGACACCTCAAATTCAACAATCAAACTTGACTAAACACCTACCAAATTCATTCATAATTCAAACTACCCATTGAACAACTTCAATGCCACATTTGCCATAATGATTATATACCAATTGCATGCACAACATATACCATTATGACCATTCCACACATATACCATTAATCTTAATAACTATACCAAAAGCTAATATACCTTCAAGGCTACCAAAACTAACCATTAACAATTCAAGACACCATCTATATCATACTAAAATAGCATCTCATAGCATACCTTAATGTTCTTTCATTCAATTACCATCACTAAGTATTTAGATGCCACAATGACAACCACTTTAAATACCATATAAACATGATATCATATCAACTATATCATCAACCAAAATAACATATATACAAGCCATACATAATGGCCAATTTCATCAAACAGACACTTATACATGCCATTATAACCATGACTCAAAATTATCAAAATCTACCAATATAGCCGATGGATAGTGTGATTAATCTAGGACAAGCTTCCAACCCGAACGAGCTTCTGATTATCTATAAACATCATGAAAATAACACAAAGTAAGCATATAATGCTTAGTAAGTTCGTATCTTATAAACAAAGCTTACCATTTCCATACATATAAGCTTAAAAGCAATTAATGAGCTAATCCAACATAGCTTGGCACAAGCCTAAGCAACAACAACCTTTCAAGTTAGTGATAACCACATAACTTAGCAACCCATTGCATAACATAATAGCTTTTATGTACATAACTTATAAGCATTCATACTTTCATGAATATGGCTAAGCATATTTAAAACATCATCAACTCATACCTTTTTCATACTTTCATAACATTACTTATCGAAATATCTGTAGATCCTTCCTTTTGTATACTCATTGAACCACATTTCGTATTTATGCAAAATTACCAATTTGCCCCTAACATTTTAACTTTTTCACAATTTAGTCCTTAAGCTTATAACTTAAAATCTAACCATATTAATCTAAACCCATGTTAATCAAACATGCAAGGGACCTTGAAACAACTCATATTTTCCATCATTTCATAATAAAACCCTAGAATTTATACCTTTAACAAATTAGTCCCTAATTTACAAATTCAGCAAAAATCACTTAACAAAACTTGTTTATTTTTAAATAAGGACTCATACTCTATCAAATAATATCAAAAAACATTCAAGAACATTCATGGCATAACCCTCAATCGTTAACAATTTTACAAATTAACCCCCGGGCTAGCTAGATTAAGCTACGACAAACTCAAAAACATAAAAATCATTAAAAATGGGGCTCAAAATCATACCAAGCAATAGGCTATAAGCTTGTCAAAACTTATGCTCATCAATGGTGTTCTTTCTCCTTTAAAATTGGTTGGGGAAGATGAATAAGGATGATACCTATTTTTCTTTTCTTTTGTTTTAGGTTTAAATTTCTAAATTACCATTTTAACCTTAAATTTTATCATAATTTCATCAAAACCATATCCGTAACTATCCACTAATTCATCAAATGGTCTAATTACCATTCAAGTCCCTTAATTTAAGATTTCATGGCTATTAGACTCTTTTAGCTATTATAACTCAACTCTTACACTTCTTACATTTTAGTCCTTTTTTCTTAATTAATCAAGCAAACATCAAAATTTCTTCACAAAATTTTAATACGACTTTTATAAAATCCTATAGACATTAAAATAATAATAAAATAAAAATTTACTTCTCAAAATTATGGTCTCGAAACTATTGTTCTGATATCACTGAAAATAGGACGTTATAAGGACATACGATGATGCATATGAATTAATATAGAGTATGACAATGAATTCCTGCCAGTGACCAACAGAACATTACACATATGGCCAGAAGTCATCCATAGTCAAAGTTGTTCAAGGGGATGATAGATACTAATAGATACTGGACAGGTTAAACCATATAGAATCCTCATCCAGTGCGTTATCAATATATAGAAGAGACAAGCATCTCTTATATTACATAAATAATCCTACCAAGGATGTGAATTACATTAAGAATAGGGATGAAAACCCTTAATCAAATACTTATAATCCCGAATGGAGAGATCCCCCAAACCTAAGATGGGGCAAAAACCTGGAAGAAGGTAATAATTCTAACAAAGTTAAAAATGTTAATTATCAACCTCCTTATTTATAGAAGCCTCAGGAAAGGTCCAACCCAAATGACCATATTGTATGTGGTCAACGCTTGGATCGGATCGAGGGCGAAATGTAGTCAATGAGGACAGATGTGAAACAGGTGCAATCTAAGTGCATCAACTCCATGAAGACATTGACTAAACTAAAAGATCAGATGAGCCAATTGATGAATATGATGGGAGACATTAAAAGACAAATTGGCACTAGTATTCCTAGCAATACTAAAGATAATCCTCGAAGGGAAAGGAAGGAGCATGTGAAAGCAATTGTGCTCCGTTTGAGCAAAGTGCTTAGTAGCCTAGAGACCCTGACACACGAGGGAACCAAAGAGAATGTTGAAGATCTTTGAGAAGACCCCCAAGAAGCTGATGAAGAATAGAAACTAAAAGAGACAAACAAGCCAGCAGCTAAGCCGAAAGATGAACTAGGTAAAGAACCCGCACTTGCAAAAATATCATTCCCTTAACGGTTGGAGGAAAAACAAAGGCGGGATGAATACGAATTTGTAAGCTTTTTAAACTTATTCAAAACGTTAAATGTTAACTTGCCTCTAATTGATTTAATTGAAAAAGTTCCTAAGTACGCCAAAATTCCTAAATGAAATCATGTCTAAGCATAGGAAAATTAAAATAGGGGAGCAAGTTAACATAAGTGTCTCATGTAGTGCAATTATATCTAGACAGGTTCCTCAAAAACTAAAAGACTCGGGAAATTTTACAATCCCTATAGAGATAGGGAATATTCACTTTAGTAAAGCCCTAAGTGATTTAGGAGCTAGCATAAACTTAATATCCTTATCTATATATGAAAAAAATGAGCTAGGGGACCTTAAAAACACTCAAATCATACTACAATTATCTAACAGATCTTCAGTGCATCCGAAAGGAGTATTGGAAGATGTGTTAGTCAAACTATGCAGCTTCATCATTCTAGTAGATTTTATGATACTCGATTTCGAGGAAGACCGTGAGATACCTATCTTCTTAGGGAGACCATTCTTGGCAATGCCAAAATACACCATTGATCTGGAAAAGAAAGAATTAACCATGAAGATAAATTGTGAAACATAAATTTTTAAATGTTGGGACCGCCAATATGCCCCGTGGCACAATGGAAAAATTATTCAGGTGATCCACAGCCAAGGATCCATGTATGAGGAATGAATCGAGTTGAAATAGGGTTAAAAATATACTTTCTTTACTAAAAACATTGAAAGGATGTCGTTAATTCGATGTCAATTCCAAGGCACAACAAAAACATCCTAACCTCTACGTAGTCTACCCCGTCAAAAACGAACAGCCACTTTCTTTTTAACTTTTTAGAGAGAATTAAAAATAGTTACTAGACTTTTTAAATTATTAAGTTGGTCACCTTAACACACTAAGGGATTATCATACTTTTATCCTTTTTGATATCACATATCAAAAAGGAAAACTAGGATTATTCCCTTACAAATAGAGAATGCAAATGAAAAATTAGAAAAAGGAATTATATTCTTTCCAAAAGAATCTAGGATTATTCCTTTATTAATGAGAAGGCAAATGGAAAGTTAGAAAAAAATATTATATTTTTTCCAAAAGAAAATATAGGATTATTCCCTTATTAATGGAAAGTTAGAAAAAGAATTATATTTTTTCCAAAAGAATATAATTTCCATATTTTTTTTATATTTTACCCAAAATTAATTAATATAACTATTTATATTAATAAATTCGGTAGAATATATACAATTAATATTTTGT
>CM025142.1:22892626-22909529 GCA_013467495.1 Gossypium gossypioides
CTAATTCAAGAATAGTTGATATTTTAATATGAATCAAAATTCATTATAATAATTAACTGAATATAATAAATATAATATTCAATTAATTCTATAATCAATTTAATTCATGTGATAGCTAAAAACAATACCAACTATGTTTGGATTTCGTTCATTTCAACCATAGAGTGTGACCTTGTAGGTTCTTGTAACGTTAGCAGTAATACTAGAACGATTCTAATATTAAAAATAATGAGTGGCATCTAGCAATGCATCATTGCTACCTAAGTTATAAGAAGTCATGATTCGACTTAACCTCTCTGTGATTAACCCTTTATGTATTAAATCCTTTTGTCATTTATATCTAAAATGGACAGAAGTCATGGAATAGTCACACTTGCATAGTCCATCTACTATTTCTTGATATCCTGAGTAGACTATGATAAACAAATAAGTATGATATCTTATATCAACTTATTCGAGCATGGCCATGCATTTTTAGTCTCACCATATACAGTGGCCTAAGATATTGCTCCCTTTATGTAGGAGGGACAAATCTTATATTGATAAACCATATCCCACTACATAGATTGTGGTATATCCAACATCAGCCTTTAAAGAACAACCAGTTACAGTGGGTGTTTGACAGTATCAAAATATACGACTCATGATGTTAGGATAATGATGATCTCAAGTTTGAGGATCGTATACATAGTAATCACTATGAGTAATGTTGTGACTATTACATAATAATCCAAAAAACATACTCATTGTAGGCCAATCGAATATGTTGTTCTTTAACACCCATACTCATGTATTGATTTTGACATCCCATGACAATGACAACACTTTGTCATCAATAAAGTATACGTTAGTCTTAATGCATTATTATTGTCCAAGCCCACAATAATACTCGACTAAGGTCCTTTTAAGAATAATCATATTATTCTCAAGACATTATTATAAAACAATTTATTTATATACATAGAAAAGAAACTGAAGTAATAATACAATGCCTTATATTAATAAACAAGGTAAAACAAATATGTTATTACAATCATCTCATGGTTGGTCTTTGGGCATACTCTAACATATAGTAGTGTAATTCAGGACTAAAGAAAGAGGGCAAATACAAATGAATGTTTCCAGCTCGAGTTTTGTAATAAGGTTCATCAAGAAGTGTTTGTAGGCTTAAAATAGGTACTAAGGGTGGATAAGTATAAGTAAACTTTTGGCTCTTGATATGTTCCAAACAATGCCTTAGGTCATCCCTAAATATCTCAATATGCACAAATTTAATCAACCAAAAAACTCAAATTTAACCATTTATCATTCATACTAGCATGCTTGTTTCCTTGTATTTTCTATATCATTCGGTACAGTTGAGACCTATTTACAGTGTAACATATAGAACTTAGTAGTCTAATAATAAAAAAATTTTAAAATCACCTATCATCATTCCAAATTTATTTGTAAACACAAGCAACCTATGTACAAGCTTAAGCACCCAATCAAGAAAACTCGAAAGAAAAGCATAAAAATCAAAACAAATTTCCTATGTTACCCATCCACAATTTAGAAAACACATTGTCCTCAATGTGTAGCCCTAAAAATAAAATAAGAAAGGCAGTTACCCGGTTGATCGTGATCGTTCCATAGGTTATTGGTGGGTGTTTTATCCTTGTTTATTCCTGGGATATTTTTGATGTACAAGGGTATATATAAAAATAAATATAGAATTATAATCCAACAATTTAAGAAAGTAGAAATCCCTAATAATAGAAACTAATTTAATTTTCCTAAATACATTTACTCCTAAAAAAAAAATCCTACTAAATTAACTCGAAATATTATTCATCATCTTCTTGAAATCCTCTTTTCCTCCTTCTGTTTTTCTGCATAAGAATAAACTGTTTGAATACGTCATCCCCAAGTAGTTTCCTTGTAGGATTCATGGTCCTATCTAACTACTTGATAGGCACTCCTGCTCTTTTACTTAATTATGTAATTAAATAGGGGGAAATATTCTCTTTCCCAGATTTCTTGTGCATTCAACCATATTCTTGTATATCCATGTACCAATACATATTTGCTTCTTTTGGAGTATCCCATATGTTATGATAGCATGGATTGGACTAATCTCGGACATATTTGTTGTAGGTCAAATTCTTGAGTAGACAAATTTCATCCACAGATTGGCTTTTGGTGTCATTAACTCTTGATTGAATGTTTCAAGTATTGTTGCTCCTATTGATATGTCCACATCTCTTTCCCTTCCATCAATAATCTCAATATTTCCTCTATGTCTACTTTTTTGAATTCATTCAGATCTATTTTATAAAGATAGTCACGATAATAATGTGGTGCATCATAAAATTGACAAATACTTATTTCAATTATCGGGACATTAATCCCTCTAACCTTCACAAAAGACCGCATCCCATAGAATGGTCTGGTTGTTTCCCTTTTTTTCAATGCTAGATAAAATTCCTGCACTATAGGAATTATTGTAGGTTCTTCTAATGACAAACAAAAATTAGTCCATTGTCTTTCTATTGCGTTCTCCTATACGCCTTTACAATTCCGCATTAAAGGATCAAATCCTTGCTCTTGATGAAAGTATACGATTGTAGTTGTTGAAAGTATTTATCCATGTCGCTTTCCTAGAATTCAATAGATGGACTTGAAGCGCTTACACTGAAATTTTCCATTTGGTAATCTATTTTTGCTAAAATCCATTGTACAATCTTCTATGTCTACAATTTGATATTACTTTTCGATAGTGGTAAAAATAAGAGGATGGATGTGACCTATTTATGCTTTATAAGAAAAAAAATATATTCAAGACTTAAAATTTATTTCTACTTAGCAAGATGTGAATAAACTAGAAACCTAGTATAATTAAACTACAAAAGCATCAGCAATTAGTGTTAGTTCGGAAAGCAGAGTTACACAGGGGTGTCGCGACGTCAAGAGCAGTTTCCCTATTCTAAATGTTGTCTGTTGTTGCGATTTTCAGTATGGGTGTCGCGATGTGCAGGCCAGATTCTATTATATTTTGGTTGTGTTGTGGAATAAAAAATTTGGCCACTTTTTTTGTTATCGTCATTTTCGTTTGTCAATATCCCTTGTTTCCTCTTGAATCCAATAATGTGTTACATTGCAAAAATTGTTTATCAACTACCATGTTTGTCGTTCCCCCAAAATAATGTTTTATTCTTTGGCCATTTACAAGAAAAAGCTACCCTCCTTTTCCGATCAGCTCTATTGCCCTATGAGGTGTCACCTGGTGTATAGTGTAGGGGCCTGTCCATCTCGATTTAAGTTTGCTAGGAAATAATTATAATCTCAAGTTGAATAACAGAACTTTCTATCTAGAATTTGTGTTTTCGGATCTTTGCATCATGCCGAAGTTTACTCATTTCCTTATACATTTTAGTGTTTTCGTAGGCCATAAAGCGAATTTCTTCCAATTATTGTAGTTAGAATAATCTTTCTTTCTTAGCTAATTCCAGATCCAAATTTATTTTTTTGATTTTCCAGTATGCCGTCTTCTCCAATTCAATTAGTAAGTGACAATTCTTTTCGTAAACTAGCCTGTTTGGGGACATACTTAGAGGAGTCTTATATCCTGTTCTATAAGCCCATAATGCACCATCTAGCTTTACTACCCAATCCTTTTGACTTGGGTTCACTGTTTTCTTTAAAATCTGTTTAATTTCACGGTTAGACACTTCTACTTGCCCATTAGCTTATGGTTGATAGGTCATTGTCATTCGGTGTCTTATGCTGTATTTAGCCAAAGTATTTTCGAACTGCTTGCTGCAAAAATGAGATTCTTCATCACTAACCAATGCATGGGGTATACCAAGCCTAGCGAATATGTTTTATCCCAGAAATCTCACTACTGATTTTGTATCATTAGTGGGCAAAGCAACAACCTCGACCCATTTTGAAACATAATCAACAGCTAGAAGAATGTATTGATTCCCAAAAGAACTTTGAAATGGTCCCATGAAATTAATCCTCTAGACGTCAAATACTTCAACCTTGATTATCCCTGTTTGCAACATTTCGTCCCTTTTCGATATACTCCTAGTTCGCTGGCATCTATCACATCCTTGTACGAATTTGTAGGCATTTCTGTTCATAGTTGGCTAATAAAATCCTGATTGTAGAACCTTCTGGGCTGTCCCTTTTACGTTGAAATGCCCCATGCGTAAAGATGTATAGAATCCTTGTAAAATTTCGTGTATCTCTTCCTCCGCTACACACCTTCGAACCAATTGATTCGCACATTGTCGAAACACATACGAATCCTACCAAATGTAATTTTTTGATTCGTGAACTATCCCCTTCTTCTATTGCTAGGATACCTGTGGTGGAAAGCCACCTCTTGCAATATAGTTGAGGTAATCTACATACTAGGGCGTTATGTGTTTCCTAGGCCTTGTTTGATGGTTGTCTACCCTGAATAATTGCTGATTTGTGAAAGTCTCTTTAATTTCTTTAGTACTTTCTGCTTTTAAGTTATTCTTAATTTTGGATAAATAATCTGTAATTTGATTCTCAGTCCCTTTTCTATCAATTATCCATAGATCAAATTCCTGAAGTAGTAACACCCATCTCATCAGCCTGGCTTTTGTCTTTTTCTCCTTCATGACGTATTTTAATACAGAGTGATTACTATAAACATATACTCTGTTTGCCATTAAATAAGGTCAAAATTTTTTGTATGCAAAGCCACTGCCAACATTTCTTTTTCGGTTGTAGTGTAATTGCATTGTGTTGGATTGAGTGTTTTGCTTGCATAATGAATAGCCGTAAATATGGTATTCCTCTTTCGTCCCAAAACTGCGCGTATCGCATAGTCACTAGCATCACACATAGCAATAAAAGGTTCTAACCAATTTAGGGTAATGATTAACGATACAGATATGAGTTTCTCTTTTATTACCTCGAAGACTTTGATGCAGTTTCAGTCAAATATAAAAGGTGTCTCCTTTTGAAGAAGTTGATTCAATGGTTTAGTGAGATGAGCAAAATCTTTTCTAAATTTCTGGTAGAATCTAGCCTGGCCCAAGAAATTTCAAACACCCTGGACATTTGTTGGATTAGGGAGGTTTCTTATAACCTCAATTTTGGCTTTGTCGACTTCCATACCTTTCCTTGAGATTTGATGTCCTAGTACTGATCCTTCTTTCACCATGAAATGTCATTTTTCCCAGTTAAGTACTAGATTAGTCTCTTCACATCTTTTTAAAACTTTTTCAAGGTTACCAAAGCATTATTAAAAAAAGTCTCTGTAAACTGAGAAGTCATCCATGAACATTTCTAACCCCTCCTCTAACATATTAGCGAAGATAGCTGTCATGCTTCTTATAAAAGTTGCTGGAGTGTTGTACAAGTGAAATGACATTCTTTTAAAAGCATAAGTGCCAAAAGGACATGTGAAAGTAGTTTTCTCTTGGTCATCTGGGTGTATTGGGATTTGATGGTACCCGAGTACCCATCAAGAAAATAATAGTAATCTGTGCCTGCTAATCAATCAAGCATTTGATCAATAAAGGGCAGTGTGAAATGCTTTTATTTTGTTGCATCATTCAATTTTCGATAATTAATACATACTCTCTAACAAGTAACTATTCTTGTCAAATTAACTCATTTTTATCATTCTCGACTACTTTAGACCTCCCTTCTTTGGAACACACTGTGTAGGGCTAACCCATTCACTACCAGAAATGGTGTAAACAATACTTGCGTATAGCCATTTAAGCAATTCCTTTTTTAGCACCTCTTTCATAGCTAGATTAAGTATGCTGAGCATCAACTACATGCTTTCTTCCTTCTTCTAATATGATCTTATGCTGACATAATTCAAGATTAATTCCTTTGATGTCAGCAATCATCCATCCTATAACTTTTTTTATGCATTTTAAGGACACTCAATAGAGCCTCCTCTTGATTTGCATCTAAGCGCGCAATAATAATAACCGACAGAGTATTTTGTTCCCCTAGATATCCATATTTTGAATGCTGGGGTGGTGGCTCCAATTCTAACTCGGGAGGTTTGATAACAGATGGCACCATTTTTGTTGAGTTCGAGACAATTTGTTTCGGCTGCCCCTTGCTCTGCCTCCACCAATCAAGTTGGGATACACTGTGACCATTCTTTTGTTCAGCACCATCCCACTATTCTTTTGCTTTGTAATCAGTTAATTCTTCTACAATTAACTCCAACTGGTTGCATTCTTGTTCTTTTTTTCCAACTTGTTCCAATTGCCCGGTTTCCACTTCACGACATTCTTCCCAAATGGATTCATTAGTGTTGAATTTCTCCAATATTTTCGTTACTTCCTTTCGTGTTTTTGTTCGAGTGCTTCCCCTTGCCATATTATTGAATTTTTGTCTATTTTGACTATCCAACCCATACTAAAAGTGCTGAATTTCAACTGCGAAGTGTATACCCCCTCCTAATATGGATTTGAGGATTGTCTTAATCCTCTCCCATGCTTGCCTTAATGTTTCAGTGGTACTTTGCTTGAAATAAAATAATTGTGTGTAAATACTTAGTACCTTGGTCATAGACAATAATCAGCAAAGAAATAGCTACACAAACTCAATCCAAGTATTAATGGTATCTAGGGAAAGTGCATCTAACCACATTTTTTCCTTCCTATCCAATGCAAATGGAATTAATAATAACTTGATAGTACTTAGTAGAACATCCGCGTAGGTAACAGTATTATATATATGATCAAATATCCGCAGGAATGATATGGGATCCTTATTTTTATGATCGGTGAATATGACATTATTAGAGATTCATGTTAGTAAAGAAAGGTTTAGTTCAAAATGTGAACTATGAATGACGGGACGAGTAATGCTACACCGTAGCCAGTCCACATCAAACAATGTCCCTAGTACTTGCATAATTTTCTTAGTATCTATTTATTGCTAAATGATTCATATGTATAACCTAAAACTTCCTAATTAGTCTAACTGAAGTGCAAAAATTAAAATCAAACTAGTGACGTTGCCTCCCCGGCAACAGCGCCAACAACTTAACCGCCTCTAGACGTACTAACGTCCAGAGTGTGAATACTGTAACAAAAGATAAATATAAATGATGCAGTATCCATAAGTATACGAGTCAGGTTGTAATGTAGTTAGAACGAATTAGGTGAGTACTCTGGGGATCGTACGCAAAGAAGGCTAGGACTAGATTAATTTCAACATAAACACCAAAAGATCTAATTAGTACTTGAAATAGGTTATATTATGAAAATTTAAATAATAGGGATTTTGGGGTTTTTTTTAATAATAGTAATAATAAAAAGTAAATAAGTATCAAGAAATTAAAAGGTGAAATTGATTAAATCTGATTATGAGTGATTAGCTCACTTCGGTAATCTTTATGAACTATCGCTTTGGGTTCCTCGTCAATCAACTTGTCAATACCCTAGTAGGATCTTCCGACATGTCAAATAGAATAACAAGTCAGCAAAGACTACTTATCCTCTATCCTCATAGTCCAGACCGATTTGGGGTGAAGGTGTTCACAGATAGGCTATACCAATTTTGGGTTAATTCCCACCTTATAACTTCCCAAGGTTGTCAAGCCTAGGGTTTAGGTTCTTCCTTTCCCAAGCAGCTGATCCACTGAGTAAACCTACAAAACAATTAATAGATCATACCTCCACTCGCTAATCCCCCATAGAGGGATTAGTTTCTCATGGTCTTTGAAAATAATATAAAATCAATATAAAGCGTAAACATGATAATTGAATCAAAAGTATAAATTTTAAGAAAAAGCCTGATTTGTATTACAAAGAAGAATTAATCCATAAAGTTTAATCACATTTACAAACTAGATCTTCTGAGATAAAACAAAGAACAAACTGAAATAAAACTAAAACCTAAGAAAAATGATATATTAAACTAAAATCAAAAGAAAGATTCTAAGTTAAGTAATTGGTTTCCATAACATGTGTCGAATGAGCATATTTATTTATAGATTTGAGGTGGCAATCATCCTTAACCCTAGGTTAGATGATGTTCCTAAGTTGGATTGTGCAGACCAAAATGCACCTTGGCTCGTATTAATTCCTGTCTAGGGTCTATGATGCGGCACATTAGTACCTGTGTCACGACATAGAAGTTAGTATACTTTTCTACAAGATGTCTTCAGGGGTATTTCGCAACACCCTTAGGCTGTGTCTCGACATTGAAGACAATCTCAGAATTTCTCCGTTTTGTTCCCTATGTTGCGACATTGAATCCTTCGTGTTGCAACATAGCGACCAATATTGGTTTAACACGCCTTTTAATTGTCTCCTTTACGCTCACAAAGTACATTAGCTCTCCCTTAGGCATCATTCGGCCCCTAAGGTCAATAAAATTGCACATTTTATTGAATTTAATTAAATTTACTGAAACATAATTAAAACCTAATGATAATACTTATTTTCAATCTCCTAAGGTGCGGAAATTAGTTTAATCTTCTACATCGAATTACAGAAGATCAACAAATCATGGACTTATAATTTCAAAGAATCATTAAACCCCTTTCGAGGATACTTTCACCATGGTGTCTCTCTATAGAGCCGATAGATAATCATTCCACGATGCTGCCAGACTCCCTTGAATCCCATAAAAATTCGTCCATTCCTCCATTTCACCACTTTACCTATCTTTATTGACACCGTTAAGGCATCTCCCTCCATACTCTACATAAAATAGACATGTATATCATTCAAGACATTGTACTTATTACTATGTCATACATTACGCCATTGATTACTATGTCAATTCATAATCACTTGACAATAGTGTACATACTTACATAGTGTTATGCATATTCATTCATTATTTTCATGCACAACCAATGAATTCAACAACTCAGAACAGACTCAACACAAATTTTTCAAGCAGTAAATTATCATCCATCACCCCAAAGGTAGAGTACATAAAGTAACTTGAAACTCTTCAACCTCGCCAACTTAGCTTGCCCCAAAGCCAGAGCCTCCTTTGTCCTGGAAACAACTAAGCACAACAACCCATTCCAGTCAAACCAAAAGTATTTAACTTTAGGACCTAAAAATCCATTACCTTATAGAAGTTTTTCGATGATTTCAGAATTCCTCACCCCCTATTCTCAAATCCATGAATACAGAAAGATAGGAAGGCTTACCAGTTTCTCAGATTCTTTACTTCCAAACTTCAAATCTCACGATCACTGCCCCATGCAGAGCTTTTCTTAATTTTCTCTTCTCTGGAGTGACCAAAGAAGACAATGTGAATGGGAAGAAAATATAAACAGAATTGAGAAGAAAATTCCTCTTCTGAATGGGGTCTCTCACCTATATATATAACCCTTCTCATACAGTCACCAAAGTCCCTATTAACCATCCATCTGAATCATTTTGTCTTCCACTAAGGGACCAGTCGTTTCTAACTTAACCAAACCAGAATTAGATCTTAACTAATTACCAACTTGCTACAAATTTTTTTCCATGCCTTCTAGTAGAGTCCGCCAGCTCACTATCTATTCAATTAACCCTGACTCCCTTTTAAATTTGGGACCTCTAAGAAATATGGGTGTGACAAAAATAGTCAAATATTTGTACGCATAACATCAATCTTCAGTGATATAATTGAAATAGTGTCAGCATAAATGTTCTAAATTGGTTCAAGCCTATATTAAAAGACCAAAAGATCAAATAACAAGGTTCTCTAATACAACAAACCTTAAAACAAGTTTAGACACCTAAGTACATGCCATAGCTACTAGAAAAGTAAGAAAAGCATCAGAACTTAATTGATTTCATCGAGAATTCTTACAAATGATGTTGCTCACCCATAGAATAACATGTAACTTGTAAAGCTATCTTTGAATAACATGTAAATTGTGCATAAAATAACCCGCATGTTGAGCGTTCCTCAAAATTCAGTGGAGCATATCCATTTTCCAACAAAACTTTATATAGTAAAGCTAAACTGAAAGCATACTAAACATAAACTAATTACAATATATCGGCCTCACTTAACATATTATCGAAATAATTTAGAACATTATGTAAAACTCTTTAAGATCTAAATATTATGCAAATTGAATCCCTAATATTGCATAAATAATTATTTAGAATCTTTGGAATAATATGATTTTCATAAACATAAAAAAAATACCTAATGCGAAATTGGAGTTGGCCATTAGACTTGAGAAAGAACACCAAATAAATTGATTTCTCCCTCTTGATATTTTCCCTTAATTACAAAAGCCCTAGGTGATGGTGGCTATAATTTTTTTTTGTGTAACCCTATTAGGTAGAGGGAGGATCAAATTTATAATGTTCAACTTTTAATCCAGTACATCCATCAAGTTACTGAATGAATGGAAAGAATATAACTTCTATTAAAAGTAAAACTCTTATTCCTTTTAAATTGGACCGCCTTATTTTAAACTTAATTGGGTCCACATAATTGGGTTAAAATCTTACATTCTCCCATTTGACCCAATGAGGTAAAACATAAACTTTAATAGAATAAAAGTTGAGCGCTCATAAAAATATAACACTCATCATCATTACCATATTATAGTGAAATGCAAATGTGAGTTATGGCGGTTGTACATAGCTTAAGTCACATACTTCCTTCCATATATTACAACATTACAACTCAATACTATAGGTTTTTGAGTAACTATAAAGATTTTCCTATTTTAGATAATTTAAAAATTATATGCACACAATCATAATAAATAGGAAATACATCCATTTTATTTCAGAAAACCATAATTGAACTCAGAGTGTCAGAACATCATAAAATTCATTCATCAATACAACCAACACCCATTCTATGTACATGTTCTTTAAATCTCTTTGGTTGTAAGTCTTTAGTTAACGAATCTGCAACCCCAAGATCAATTCTGATACGCTCTATCGACACTCTTTGTTTTTGAACTTCCTCTTTAACAAAAAAAATATTTTAATTCCATATGTTTTGCACCTTTGGGATATTTGTCATTTTTGGAGAAAAATACTTTTGCAGAATTATCACAATAAATTTTCAACGACTTGGTAATTGTGTCGACTACCCCAATCTTGAAATAAAGTTTTGTATCTATCATGCATGAATAGTACCCTCAAAAGATGCCACAACTTTTGCTTCCATCGTAGATAATGCAATGATAGATTGTTTAACACTTTTCCATGATATGGCTCCTTCAACAAGAAAAAATAAATAGCCAAAAGTGGACTTTCTACTATCAAGATATCCACCAAAATCTGAATTCGAGTATCCAATCACTTCCAATTGATTAGATCTCCTATACATGAGCATGTAATTCTCTATTCCTTGTAGGTATTGTACAACTTCTTTTTGCAACCTTCCAATGATCAATCTAGGATTACTTTGATATCTACCAAGCATCCCAATTGCAAAGCTATAACACCCCTAACCCGTATTCATTGCCAGACTAGGGTTACGGAGCATTACCGGAGATTTCATTTCAAAATGATCAAGAATTTAAACAATTCAATTCATATCAATAATTATAGCAAAACAAATCCATAACATGCATTTCGTCCCTTATACGAGCCTTTAAGGCCCTAAAAACACATTAGAAACAAGTCCGGACTAAATCAGAAACTCATAGAATATTTTAGAAAATAATGAAAATTTTCAACACTGTGGGGGTCACATGGCTAAGGGACACACCCGTGTCTCAGGCCGTGTGGATATTCGAAGTATAGATACATGGCTGTGTCCTAGCTTGTGTCCTTACCCGTGTAACTCACTGACTTAGGTCGTACGGCCAAGCCACACGCCCGTGTGCTAGGCCGTGTACCCTTCGAAATAACCTCGCACGCCCGTGTGTTAGGCCGTGTGCTATGTTGTGTAATAGCCTGACTTGCAATCATTTGAAAGCTACAGTGGAAACACGGCTCAAACATACGCCCATGTCTCTACCCGTGTGGATGAAAAATAGACCATTTCCAAGCCATTTTTTTCACTCATTCAAGCATGAACCTACAATCACTTTTGCATATATAAGTAAGCATTCAAATTGCACCAAAACCATGAATATATAAGCAATCCAATATGGTATATACACATACAACCAATATGCCTAAAAGGCACCTCAATCACAATAATAAAACATGAACAAATATAAACACAATTTGGCCAAATGTTCAACTAACTTTTAGCTAAGTTTATACAATAACATACCATTTGATCTACCTATAAAAAACACACCAAATGGTACCAAATGTGCCATTCAACAATTAGCATCCATGCACATATATGGCAACTACATTTTCATACCAAAATGACTATTTTCACATCCATCATCTAAACATCACTACAACTACAATTTTAACCATTATAAGGCCACATACATAAAACAACACATTCAAAATAGCAAATTGACAAGACAAAACATATTGGCTAAAACATTAACCAGTTTAAGGCCAAATATTTACATACCAAAACTATTTCCATATCACTACTCAAAAATCATAAAAACAAGCCAAATAAATGGCTAACACATCAACCAAAATACCTATACATGCCATTATAACCAAGACTTAAAAACATCAAAATCTATTGATATAGCTGATGGATAGTGTGATAGGTCTTCGACGACTTTCCAACTTGAACGAGCTTCTGATTAACTACAAACATAGAAAAATGAACACAAGGTAAGCATGTTATTCTTAGTAAGGTCGTATCGAATATAGTCTAAGGTTATCAATACATCACCAAATCTCAAGGCATATATATAAATCAATCCAACATGATAATAGTTAAAACATAAGCTTAGGTATATGAATTTATGCTCTTCATTGTCACAAAAGTACACACTTCCTACCTTCCATCATAATAAGGTAAATTACATTAATAGCTCTTACAGAAGCTCACACAAAGTAATAACACGATTGTTGACACATCCCTTTCCATAATTCGATAGCCAAAGCTATCCCTTTTCATGATTCGATAGCTGAAGCTATCCCTTTTCATAATTTTGATGGTCATCACCATCCCTTTTCATTGTTGATGGTCGTCACCATCCCTTTTCATAGTTTGATAGCCGAGGCTATCCCTTTTAATGATTCGATAGCCGAAGCTATCCCTTTTCATAATTTTGATTTTTGTCACTATCCCTTTTCATTGTTGATGGTCGTCACCATCCCTTTTCATAGCTCGATGCCGGAGCTATCCCTTTTCATTGGTCGATAATCATCGACAAGTCGTTGGGTTTTTCCGTTGAGGCACAATTTGGTATTATACAATAATAGCATTCAAATCATAAATTTAAAATGCTATTTAAACATACGAACTTACCTCGACGATAAACGTAGAAATGGAGTCGACTAATCCGAAGGTTTTTCTTTGCCTCGATCTAGAGCCGTACGTGATCTATCTTGATCTAAATGAATAAGTTCGATCAATTTATTAACTATTTTATTCAATTCAACCCAAATTATCATTTTAGCAAATTTATAATTTTGACCCTATACTTTTGATTTCTTTTCAATTTAGTCTCTAACTTATAAAAATGGAAATTCATGCAATTCAACTTCAACCCATCAAAGCCGAATATCATATAGGTCCCTAGCAAGCCCTATATTTCATTTATTTCATAATTTCACCATTTATAATTTTCTATTTTTCAATTTAATCCCTATTTGACAATTTCATCAAAATCACCTAACAAAAGTTGTTTATTTAGCAACAACTAACCATTTTCTTCCATAAAACATAAAAAAAACATATACACATTCATTCATGGAAAAATTCTAATAGTTTAACAATTTTACGAATTAGTCCTCGGGCAGCTAGATTAAGCTACAATAATCTCGGAAACATAGAAATCATCAAAAACGAAACTAAAATAAATACCGCACAAGGAAGGTGAAGTTGTCAAAATTGAAAGCTCTTAAATGGCTTATTCTTAGCCCTAGTTTCGGTGGAGAATGAATGAAAAAAAGATGATAATGTAATTTGTTTTATTTTACTTAACATTATTTAACTAATTACCATTATATCCTTTTAAAACATTAAAATTTTCACTAATACCAAGCCATCATATTCCACTATCAATATTTATGGTCTAATTACCATATAGGGACTCAAACTTTAAGGTTATATAGCTATTTAATACCTTTAACTACTAGAAATTAACTTTTGCACTTTATGTGATTTAGTCCTTTTTATCAAATTTAGCATGTAAACGGTAAAATTTCTTAACAAAATTTTTATACACTCCTACTATCATGCTAAGAAAATAAAATAATAATAAAATAAATATATTGACATTGAATTTGTGGTCCCGAAACCACTGTTTTGATTTCACTAAAAAAGGGTTGTTACAAAAGCTAACATCTAGACATATATTAAACTACCCAAAATAGAATCATAAGGACTAAATTGATGAATTAGGCTTGAATTTGATAGTTAATAAGCTTATATCATGATAAGGGCTAAATTAGAAATCTATTTTAGCTTGTTAGATAACTTTGTAACACTAGAGACTAGATTGAATAAATTGAAAATTGTTATGAAATTATGCTTTAGATGAAAAGTATAGGGTCCCTAATGAAAGAATGTGAAATTAGATATTGAAAAATATGTGTATCTCGAGTATAAGGACTAAATTGAGTAAAATGTGAACTATGATTGGCTATGTATTTGAATGTTAATTAGATGTAAAATGAAGTTTCTATTATTGAATTATCGAACGTACCTAAAGATGATGCTAAACTGTAATGAGAGAAGGGAAAAACAAGAGTCGTAGACAAGTGATGAAAGCTTTGGTTTGTACTTTTATGATTCGAGATAATTCCACTTATATACATACATATGTTTTTTTTGCATATTAACTGTTAAGGTAAGACTATTACTTGTCTTGAATTGAATTATGTGATGGTATTGAATGTCAAGATTGTGAATTGGTTTCAGCATAATAGAAACCAATATGATACAAATTGTTAAATGACATGTTATATGTGATATAAAGTGTTGATGATAATGGGATGGAATTATGATATGGAATTGGTTTATAGTGTGTAATTGAAATATTGGTTACCTTGTTAGCTGTTCGGGCAGAGCCAAATATAGTTAACATGTCATAAGGTTAGGTATAATGATAGAAATCATCGTTGCCGGGCAACTTGAGGTGGTAGAATGTGTTAGGAAATATGCCCATATTGTAGTAAACATGTAACTGTTTTCTATTTATTTGAACGATGAATAAATAAATAAAGTTAATTTCACATTGTACTATTATGTCTTTTGTATTTCTGTCTTTTATATTTTGCATGCATAGCAAGCAAATATTAGCTCATTGATTGTCTAAGTTCAAACTAAAGATAAGTGGCATTGTAAGAATGTTTACATTGCGAGAAAGAAAACTTACTTTAGTAGATAATCTAAATAAGTCCTTAATCC
Source organism: Gossypium gossypioides (assembly GCA_013467495.1). Lineage (NCBI taxonomy): Eukaryota > Viridiplantae > Streptophyta > Magnoliopsida > Malvales > Malvaceae > Gossypium > Gossypium gossypioides. The sequence continues at coordinate 22,908,056 of CM025142.1, forward strand.
CGTAAAAGAATTGAAGTGAGAATTTGATTCAAATACTGAGAAAGATTATTATGTCGTATAAAAATCCAATTGGGGAGATGGCTAGTCTTGGCTACCGGAGCAGTTGACTCTAGGGGTAGAGACATAGATGTATTCATTTGTAGAATGATACATTAGACTAGACCCAAGATGAATTAATTTTTATTCCATTTGTGAATTAATTCACTTGTGACGTTCATGGTGTAATTTACCTAAATCCCGAGTTAGTTATTGACCATGTGTATGCCAATGAGAGGATATCATGTTCTAAAGATGATTGCGCCCATAACCGGTATGTTAGGTACATGACTCGTGTATGGCATGGCTTTACTAGGAACAGCGAAATTCATAGCTCAATTAAAGAATTAATGATATCCTCTCATTGGGATTATGTGGATTGATAAATATGGAATGTGGCCACGAGTTGCTTGTTCTCGAGCAAACAATTTATCATAGTCATTTGTTGACAGTGATCATATTAATCATTAAGAAGACACAATGGTTACAATAAGATAAAATAAGATTATATTGAGCGTAACACACACATGGCGAGGTCATTGGACAAAACAATTGGATGATTTGTTATTGTAAAGAGTATACAATAAGGAGTTTTCAATCATGGTGCTTCTTGTGGACTGACTCCATGGTTAAGTAATTGCGAATTATCGGAACGTTGCTTTTGGACATAATTGCAATTACTAGAGCCTAATTGTATATGTCCGATTGGTTCCACCGCTAGCTCAACAAAAGCTCGATTGGACTGCATTTGAATTAGAAAAAAATTCTACAACTTTAGAAATAATTTAATTGAGTCGATTTACTCGATGTGGAATTAAATTAGGTGGTCGTACGAATTGTTTAACTAGAGAATTTGATTAAAGAATTTTCTTGAAAAATTAATTTGGAAAATCTAAGTGATTTTTGGAAATATTAATTTTGGTCAAGTAAATTTAAATCAATCAAATTGATTAAAATTAATATGATATTTTTGGAAATTAATTTTTAAGCCAAACAATTGGCCCAATGGGTAATTAATATTGAAAATTAGACCTGAGATTGTAAATTGGGTCTGGGAGCCCAAAACCGAGACCTAAACCCAAAAATTGGTCAAACTGGGCTCAGTATGTGAAATCGGGCTGACGTTCCAACCGGTGGCTAAATCGAACCAGTCAGGTTGTCACAGACCTGGACCGAACCAACTTGGGGTGCCATAACGGTGTCACACCTGCATCACCTGACATGAAGGTGTCAGTGACTGCGACTACGATAGTGACATCTCGGTGGCCAGTGGCGGTTTGTTTTCGGTGGTTGAGCAGTGGAAGAATTACACTCCTACTAGGACTATACCAGAAAATTTGGTTTCATATTAACTATTCCAAACATAATATTATTTTAATAGTTTTATATAAAATTTAATATAATACTTATCTTAATAGTATTTTATTAATTTAATATT
>CM025142.1:22909629-22924081 GCA_013467495.1 Gossypium gossypioides
TATTAAATTTAATTTAATGTTTATCTTGTAGATAAATATTCTATTATTTTAATAAGATTTAATATTAAAGTGATTAAGTTTAATCATAGTTGACTCTTTAAACTCTCCCTATATAAAGAGCGTATTGGGTTATTATTTTACACGCACTTGAATTCAAGAAAAAGTTGTAGAGAGAATTCTCTGAAAAGATTATTTCATAAAATTTCTAAAGATATTTTTTTGATTTACATCTTAACCTAAAAGTGTAGAGAAATTGCAAAATTACCCCAATGCTAATTTTTGTGAAAATTTTTTTGATTCGAAGCGAGCCCACACTCGAAAAACGTGAGCTTGAGGATAACAGAGAAGACTACTCGGTTGAAGCACTCATCCTAGACGAATCGAAAAGGTACAATTTTGATTAAGTGTTTATTACTTTATATATCACAACCAAGATCATGTTTTGCAAAAAAAAATTAAAACTTTGTTTACCCTAAATTTATTTTTCGCTGTGTTTTCCAAACCTATTTTTCCCAACAAAATGTACATATTCTGGTAGTCATCGTTGTCGTGAAACTTGAGATGACTGAGTAAATAGACTATAAAAGCCATCGTTGCCGAGATTCGCATGATATCGACTCACCAACCCTACTGTAAAATAAATATATGGATGTGTGATCAACATAACATATATGAGACTTTTTATTGCATAAGCATAAGGAACCTTTCTCATGTTTTCTCTTTCTTCTGCTGTCTGAGGACAATCCTGCAAAGAAAGATGAAATCCTGATATAGAAGGTTGAGTTCTCTTCTTAGAATCGATCATTGAATAACGTTTCAATATCTTATCTATGTATGAAACTTGTGATAATGCTATCACTTTTTTCTTTCGATCCCTTAGGATTCGAATACCTAGAAAAAAATAACTTCTCCCAAGTTCTTCGTGCTAAACTATTGAATTAACCACAACTTAACCAATGATAATGTCCCTACATCATTTCTAATAAGTAGAATGTCATCGACATATAGAATGAGAAAGACCACCTTTCCATCCTCAATACGCTTATAAACACAATGTTCATCTACGTTTTGATCAAACCTAAAAGTTTTTATTGCTTATTTAAATATTCGATTCCATGAACGAGATGCTTGCTTAAGTCCATATACGGAACTAAGCAATTTGCAAACTGTAGGCTTGTTTACTTAAGCTATATTTGCGGTGGGTTACATTATATAGATGCTTTCTTCAAGACAACCATTCAAGAATGTTGTCTTGACATCCATTTTCCAGATTTCATAATCGAGAGCCACCGTAATGGATAAAAATATGCAGATTGACTTGAGCATGGTAACCAAAGAGAATGTTTCTTCATAACCGATACCTTCTTTCTGAGTATAACCTTTTCCTACAAGTCTAGCCTTATAAGTTTCCACTTTTCCATCTGCATTTCTTTTCTTCTTGTAGACCCACATACACCCTATGAGTTTTATCCCTTTTGGTAAGTCTACAAGTTCCCACATTGAGTTGGAATTCATAAAATCCATCTCAACTTTCATAGCTATTTCCATGAGCTTATTATCAACACTCTATATCACTTCATCAAATGTGAATGGGTCATCATATTCCTATTCAACAGACTCAGTGTTTAAAGCACTTCCGTCAAATTTGAAAAACACAGGCCTATGAGAGACCTTCCCACTACGACAATGCATTTGTAACAGCCTATGCCTGACCCGAGCATCGAGTCTGGGTATCAAGTGTTACAAATAACCTGGATAACTTAGCACGATCTCTATCTTGTTACTTACAGATTTAACCAATACTAAATTGTACATCCACTATGACTAGTCAACCCCTACTCGTTTCCATAGATAACAATAGATTCAAAATTTAAAATTTAAGTATATTTTGTACCGTACAAGTATTCAGACACTACAATCATTCTACCTTATTAAGTACGAATAATTAATTACATTAACTTGAGAATCAATAGTGACACTAAAGCAATTTCCCTTGAGGTGTAGCCTCTAAGGGTGCCCTTCTATATACGTTATACGTTTATACTGCCATTTGTACGAGCCTGGAAGAGTCTGGCTTGGTCCCTCCATACAACCCTTGAGCCATCACTTGACTCTGCATACAAGGCAGCTCAATCATAAGTTTGGATGAACTTAATGAGATTCTGTAAGGTGTTAGACATAAAAGACTCTAAGTTTTTAGATGATAAGAATAGAAGTATATAATCAAAACTCCCTGGTTGTTCTAGGTGATTTAGTGGTTTGGCTGACGTGGCCAACACCATTCATTCCCATAATTGATTGCACTGAGCCAATAGTTGTGTAACATCCCAAGATAGGGCCTAGGAGTTTGGAGTTCGGTGAGTAGGAGTCCGCCAGAGGAATTGGCGAACATGTATTTGCCAGAAGATTGGTGAGGAGAGGTTACTAGTAGGCCAGACGAAGTGCAAATGTTTGTTTGGGCCTAGCAAGTTGAGATCACCAGTATGATTGGTGAAGTTGGTCTAGAGAATAGGGATTCACTAGTAAGTTGGTGAACTTGGGTCGCTAATTTTGGATACCTCTCCATACAAATAATGTCTCCAAATCTTCAATGCTAATAGCACTGCTGCCAATTCTAAGTGATTAGTTGGATAGTTTCTCTCATGAGGTTTAAGCTGACATGATGCATAAGCTATAACCTTTCCTTTTGCACAAGTACACATCCTAACTCATTTAAAGATGCATCAGTATAACCTGTATACTCTCCAAGTCTCTATTTGTAGCAACGCTGGAGCTTTTGTCAAGACTATTTTCAATTTAGAACCCCTAAAATTGAGCCTAGACGCTATGGCCAATCTGAGCGATTACATGGGCCTTGAAGATGGCCAAAATGATTTTTAACATAAAATTCACTTACCTTTTGAAAACATTTGATTTTATAAAAGATCTTGTACTTTTCATTTTAGAGTTATGTGTTCCTTTATAATTAAAAATTATTTAAAATGTAAATTAGTTTTTAAAACCCATATTTGAAGCGACTAATAATCACTGAAACATTTCTTTGATCGTTTTAGAAATCACATAAAAATAATTCATGCATAGTACTTTAGAAGTCCCAAAACCATTTAAAGAAACTCAATTTGAAGTCCATAATAAAAGTCCAAAAGAAGTTCAAAAAGTCCATAAAAACACCAAACCATTTTCGAAATCCTTAACCACGAGAACATACCGCGAGCCTCTTTGAAGATCCAAATCTGAGCCTTAAGTACAAGGATTACCTAAGACACACGAATACCATGGGTGAGCTTTAAAAGGCTCAGTGTGAGATCAAAGTAGACACTTATTTTAAAACATAACACATCAAAATATCACAAGGCATTTTTCACAGAATTCACATATTATCTCATTTATTGCATCAAACATGGAATGCTTATGAACAATGCACAAATATAGGATTTCCTACCCATCTCCGCTACACACCAATATCGAGTTTCCCCAAAACTTGTCCATCCAATAACACACCACTTTATGGACAAGCCACCACATAGTTACCGATGAACGGTCGCATAGCACATCGTGGATAAACCACCACATAATTGTCGATAACGACCACATAATTGCAGTTAAATTGCCACATAGATTTCTACTTTCACAATCCCACGCCATGCATGTGATGTCGCCATTTAAACACATATGTTTCACTTTTCACATTTTTCACATTTTCATGGTCTTAACTTATATTTCTCGATTGTTACACATATGCGCGTATCATACTTACATTTTCACATATAACATAGTTTTCACTTTAGCATGCTTTAATATACATATTTATATTAAAACATGGATTTTAACATGCACATACACATATATCACATGTTTAGATGATCACATATCAATCTAGCCAATAATCACATAACATAGAGTTGAGATCAACGTTACATACATCACATATCACAAATCATAGATTTTCACAACACTTAATAGTTTAGGTCACTTACTTGGTTTCCTCTTCGATTGATTTTTTCAACTCCACACGAGTACGTAAGGTACTCACACATTAATGAATTAAATAGTAATATTAAAATTTACTTAAAACGAGAGTTAAATCCTACACCTTAATGTAGATCTAAACCATTTGCTCCCTTGTAGAAGTTTCGTTTAGGTCTAGTCTTGATCACAAATCTAAACACATAGTTAACCCATTTCAGTCGTGATCTATTTGAATAACATGGCTTTTATTATGAGTTTTAATGTGAAAATCTCACCAATACTTACCCTCAATTCGAATGCTCAGATTCGTCACTCTCGCAATGTTCACTATTAATTTCTCAAAGGATTGTTAATCGGTCCTTCATGTTAACACAAGATTGTATTAATACTAATTATTTTTGAAGTAATAAAAAATAAAATACGAATTATGTAGGCCCTATACCATTCAACCATGTCACAAAATTTTAAGACGAAGGATTTTCAATCCCAAACTCCACTTACATTTATTTCATTATCAGATGATCGAAGGAACACAAATGGAGTGAAATCAATGGTTGGATAATCTAAAATAATCAAATAAAAGAAAAGAAAATGTGTTTTAGTCACTAGGGTAATCTGCAAAAGAAAGAGAAAACAAAAAGGAAGAAATCGGTCACGGACAGTAGCGGCTTAATGGTGGTATGACTACGGGGGTGTGATTGTCTGCTGGTGGTGCGAAATACAATAAGGGTGGAGGGTTCAGTCGCTTTTAATTGAATGAAAGGAGAAAATGAAGGAAGAGAATAAATCAGTAGAGGAGAAGGTGACCCGCCGTGGTTGCGATGGTGGACACAGTGGCTCACGGTGGCACATGGTCGAAGATGGAAGGGAAAACTGAAAGGAAAATAAAGGGAATGTTGGTTGTTGATGGTGGTGAGGTGGTGGTGCAAATAAACTCACGGTGGTGGAAAGAAATGGGTGGTGGTTGTGGTGGCTAAAAAGAGAGAAAATGGAGCGGAAGAAAATGAAAAAGATTAAGAATAGAGTGGAAATGAGGGTGATGGACGGTATAAGGGGTAGTGTAGCTAGGTCAACCATGACCATGTTCAATGCACCACAAGCATATGGCAAGAGAAGATTTTTTGGCAAGGGAGTAAGACAAGAAGGGAAATGGGGGATGTGTTTCATTTTCAAAAGGCAAGTTTGACTTGCTAGCGGAGGAAAGAAATCCTCTCTATATGGTAACATAGGTGGACGAAAAGGGTAGCTAGCACATGCTAAAAATGTGCAGAAAGGGGTTCGAACTAGATACCTCAAAGATAGCTAATGAGCTTCCTACCAATAAGCCACAACACTTCTTTGTTTTAATAATGTGCGAATAATTTTAAGACATAAGAGCTAGCAGATTTACCCTCTTTACTAAATTAAATTAATAAAGAAAATGGGATGTGACAACTCTACCCTCCTTAAAAGAAATTTCATCCTCAAAATTACCTGATGGAAATATGTGAGGATATTGTTGCTGCATGTCATCTTTAGGTTCCCAAGTTGCCTGACTCGAATCATGATTTCTCCATAACACTTTCACAAGTAGAACTTGATTCCTTTTTAAAACTTATAGATTTTGTTCACTTGTACAGATTGTCCTAAGGGACTAAGTACTGTCACATCAATAACTTTTCCTCTAGTTGAATACCCAGTTTCTCAGCCATCATACATGATACATACGAAAGAGTAGAACCATTATCTATCAATACAAAATAAGGAATGTCATTAATAGTAAAGGTACCTACTATAACATTGGCCGCATCACAATCCTCTCGTCGTCTGGCCACATACACAACTACTGGCTGCCTCGCATCAACTTGATTAGCACCCTGACACAGTGCTCGCTGCCTCTGACCCGCATTACCTCCTCTATTCTATTATTAAGCTTGTTGTGGCTGCTAACCAGCTCTCTGATTTGGTGCATGATTCTGGCCTTGTGCTTGCACCTGTTCATTCAGCCAAGGACATTCTCGAATCTTATGGTTTAGCGACCCACGTTTTAAGCATGCACCCATGCCTCTCCAACAATCACCCGGATGTCTCTTGCCATAGGTGGCACAATTCTGGATCCTATCCCCTGCTACAACAAAGTTCTGGCGGGGTCGATCATGCCTGGCTCTCTTAACTAGACGCTGAGCCTGTCCACTATGACCGAAATCCCTATTAGTTGGAGCACGAACTCGCTCCTTCCATTTGCGCTCAATGCGTCTAACCTCGTCTCAGATCTTGGTCTTCTCAACCAAAGCTTCGAAGACTCTCTCTTGCAATTGAGCCACTTGCATCATCAAATCAGATCTAAGTCCAAATTCAAATCGGGAACACTTATCTTGGTCATTAGCTACCATTCTCGAGACGCGAATGAGTCAATTTGGGTTCTTTGACCCGATTATCCACATGTTCTCATTCCCCTAGTTCTAATACCACGAGTACTCATTTTTAAATTTTATGCTATCAAAAGAGATATTTTTTTATCGTTATCACTTGAATATTTTTTTCAATCGAATTTTCACTTTATCGCTTTTATACGAGTTTTTCTATTTATCGCTCTCACAATTTAAAGTTTTGTCTCAGTCAAAAGTTTCCTACCTATTTTTCTATATTTCATTGATTAACAATTCGACCATGATCTACAAATCTTGCACTCATTCTCGTTATACCCACTATTTACCATAAATCTTGAGGGACTAAGCCATCACCATTGTATCGTGTATATAGGGGTTGTCTTCCAACTTGATACATCCAAAGGATTGATTAAACCAAAGATCTAATACCACTAAATGGTAAAACCCCATACCTAAACCAATTGTTAGGTCCGGGTATTAGATGCTACAAGGACCTATTTGATTTCACTTTACACCAATAATAAATTCAATTACGTATAAGAGCCAATTTAACACATTGGCCTAAATACCACTAACATCAAACACTAAAGAAATTCCCTAATGCTTTCCTATGGCCTTAATTTCTGTGTATAGTTTCATTGTTTACATATAATCTTACAAATGTTATGTTTTATTAACCTATGAGACGAGGCCTTTACAGGTGCCACTCTATATACATGTACAACTTCTACTACGTTACATTGATCTGGCAATGGTTGACTTGGTCCCACCACTCAAATTCTTGATTTGTCTTGTCCTGCAATTAAGCAGTAAGCTCTATAAGTTCTGATGAACTGAGTGAGAATATGTAAAATAACATATATAACCAATATGGAAAGCAAATGTTAAGAAATAAGTTTTTGGTAGAGATGTCAACCCCATGTCTCCTCTTGATATATTAGAGATTTTATCAGAGTTGCGATGGTCTCTCCATTTCTCTTTAGCTTCTAATTTTTTATTCATTCTCCGCTATTCTTGGCAAAATGTTACCTACTTAGTTGTCAATAAACTTATTTCACCCCTGGTGGACCTTCACCTGCTGATCCCTATGGTACGGTTCCTCTTGATCACCTGTTGCTGCTTCAAATTTTGATTTTGTGCTGACGATCTATTCTGAACAACAAACCATTTACCACCTCCCTTCCCCACAATATGCCAGTGGTCCATTCATCGACCTAAGGCTCATGACGTTAAGCCAATAGAGTTTTGCCCCGTATATGCTTTTCTCATAGGATTCGTCGCTTCTCTAGTGGACTCGATAATCCTATTGTTAGTCACATTTTGCATCACCCTTGGCAAATCCCTTTATTAATCTAGAGGTCAACACCCTCGGGTGTAACTTCTGTATGAACTTCCCTGCTGGGGTTCCATGTCTCTTAACTTGGTGAACCTTCAGCATTTACTGTCCTAAAGGATTTCTTGAAATGTCATAATTCCAAGCCACCATGGTCTAACTCAACATACTACACATGTTTAACGTCCTGGCAGACTGTCTACACTTACAAACCGGTAGATTCTATTGGTTGCCTTAGTTGAGCTAAGGTCTTACACCCTTCTCGCCACCTACTCCCCTAATCCTAACGGATCACTACGTGGTTATTGTCCCACCAAGCTATCTGTTTTATGTTTACTATCCCAGCAGACTATATCTGTGGATGCCATTGAGCTTTTCTTCCATGGTCTTAAATCAATTTGCCATCTAAGCATATAGTCTTATGATGTCGTGGAGTCTTTCATCCATGGTTTTACTCATCATTCCTGTCTGCCATAACATCTTTCATCCATGGTCTTACACTGTATCTCATAACTTGTACCATGCTACCATGACATCTTTCATCCATGGTCTTATGCTACGTACTTCATACTAGACTACCAAAACCTCTTTCATCTAAGGTCTTATACCATATACCATCATTTGGTTGCCACCAAGGCACCACATGAACTTTCATGTTTGTGATATGGATTTGTCTAAATTCATCGTCGCTCGAGGTTTTCCCAGCATCGCCCTAGGGCATGCAAAAACCCTAGTAGCTAAATGCGGCTCATCCACCCTTTGCAAAATGTCCCATGGCCATGGTCTTTCCTCAGAATTGTCGTATCAAAATTCATATTTACTGTCCCGATAGACTTTATCGCATACCACCACGGTGTCAAAATTCACATAACATAATCTCCCAAAACTTCGTTAAACCCCAATTTCTCCAACATTTTCAATCATGCATCGCACATCGAACATAAGTACACATTCATATAGGCTATACTCATTTTCCTATTTGAATCATACTTTTTTACATGCTTGAGCTACATAAATACGATAATGTATTATAGTATATGTTCCATGTACACACATACATTTGCTTCATAAAATCACGTGCACCCATACGTACAACACATCACAGAATCAAACTTACAAGGATACTATACGAATATCACATATACCCATTCAACAATCAAATAAGAACTCATGCATCGTTACTAGAACAACAACCATAAGAAGAACTTGCTGGAATAATTATAAGAGTCGAGACTAGGGACTCACCTGATAGTCACCTATACTATAGCTTGGAGTTCTAAACTAAAACATCTTTCTCAAACCAGCAGCAACAACTGCTTAAAGAATACAGTGCCACCATTAAAACCCATAAACAAACAAATGACTAACATCTCAAATACAGACAATCTTTATGCAGGGTCTTTTATTCACAACTCACTGTTCATATGCTTCTTAACAACCTTATTCTCTAAAAAACGTAACATGCAAAGCTATAAGACTTACTAGGAGGTGGAACATCCTCTTATTAATTCAAAAACCTTAGTTTTAAGCTAAATAAAGGAGAAGAAAATATATAAGTTATAAGAGGCAAAGCCAGAGAATAGTATTGAAGGAAGAAAACGTTCTAAACGAACCCTTCTCACCATATATATATCCAATTCCCCTTAGTAGAACTTGAAAAGTATTGATCGTATCCATAATTTGCCCTCTTAAATGGCCTACAAAACCCGATAGAAATATAAATGAGGATCCTGTACAAATATTACTTGACTAGTCAATTCAGTTGGCTCCTAACCAAATCACATTATAGAACCCAATTAGCACAATGCTTAGGCAAACTGGGTGTACTATGCATTAAGCGGTAACCCTTACCTGTAACACGGCAAACCCGATCCTTTAGAAGGACCTGAGTATGATGTGTCATTACTTAGAAATCTTCCATCTTTAAAATTATTTTTGGCGAAAACTTTGTATAATTTGCAGTATTTGAATTAAACCTTTAATAAAATATTAAAATAAAATATAAGCCAAATAGCGTATAAACTTCAATAAGATAATTTCATTAAAGCATTGATTATCAATCATAAGTTTAAATTACAATTCCATCTCAAAATACAACTAGACATACCCCATATGTCATGCGTAGTACAAATAAATAGATATCCTCTAGTGTAGTCCTTCAAGAAGTCTTCTTTCAACAATAGGCCTAAGAAGGAAAGGGTAATAGGGTAAGTTCAAAAGAACTTAGTGAGTTTCATAGAGATCTTAAGCAAAATACAATCTTTCAAATGAACCACTCAACATTATAGAGTACACCAAATGGCGTATACAAAACTTAGACAGGCTCAGTACGCCAATGGCGTGTCACATGGGTGAATACTATATGCCAACACAACATAACCTAGAAATTCCATTTTCATGACAGCCAGATACCCAGAGTTCAGAGTCAGATTTATATAAGATGTTTTTGTTTCATTCTCTCCTTATAGCTTTCATTTTAGAATCATTTAGTAGCATGTTTAATTGTGTTATGCCAATCCAATTTACAATATATATTTGCCCCAATGGAGGCTAAAGAACATATTTCCTTTAACTCTATTTTCGTAGATCGGTTCATATCATATAATTTATTTTAGAAGCAAATTATTGCGGCTTAACATGAAAATGGCCCATACTTCTTGTAACGACCCAATTTTCCAATGGTGTTGAAAATTTGTATTCTGAAATGCATTTTTCATAAAATGTGTTTAATATTATTAATATTTATGAGGCTAGTATAAAAACATATTAAAATTATGTCTGGTAATTTTGTTTAATTGATAGTTAACTAAGTTATAAGTGTAATGATCCTAAAGTCAATAGTTTTGGAAAATGAGATATCGAGGCCTTATTTTCATAAATCGAACCCATGAATTTTTTTATTAAATATTTACGGAGTTATTGTATAAGTGAATTAGATTTTGGATAAGTAATTTTGCCAATTCAGTTATTAATTAAGGAAATGTGATTAAATCGTAAAAGAGGGAAAAGTTGAGTTACTACAGGATTTAATTGGAAATTTAGGTGAAGGACTAATATGGTAATTATACCATATTGGATTGTAAGTGGACGGGAAAAAAAAAGGGGGTTGTTTAACACTTCCTTTTCTATCTATTATTTTTCCCTTTTCCTTTATTATTTTCGATAAGCTTCTTCCTTCCCTTCTTACTTTTGTTCTTGACCGAATGGTGAATAAGGGAAATCTTCAACTTACATGTAGAAAAAACTCCAAATATTAGCTTGTTAAGAAGGGAATCTTCTAAGGAAATTGGTAAACTGCTAAGTCTCTTCCCCCTACCGTAGCTTCTTTCTTTAGAAGGTAAAGTAATAGTGAAATTGTTGGGGTTTCCCAATAGTGGGTTGGAGAAGAGAATGATTATCTTCTAATTTCAAAAGTTATTTTTTTGTTTTATGTTGAATATAGTGATGCAGGTAATGTTATTCTTTGTTGTAACTTTAGATTGTACATGTATTAGCCAAGGACATAAGTGAAGGCCAATGTGGGAAAGAGAAGGCAAATCCTACGTAGGTGGAACCGACAATTGGAGAGGAGACATTTGGTAAGTTCTTTGAAATCTTTGTTTCCAAGCTAGACAAATTGTTAAGATTTATGGGAGTTTCAACAGGAGGTATGCTTGATCATTTTCTTTCATTCAAAGTGTTGTTGTAATTTAGAAATTGACTGCAAAATACTGTTCAATTGTGGCTAGTATACTGTCCAAAACTTACTATATAGTGCTACACAATCGTGGTTAGATTGCTGTCCAAATTGATTGCATAATGTTTTTCAATTGTGGTTAATATACTATCCAAAAATTACTATATAATGTTGCACAATCATGGTTAGAATGCTATCCAAATTGACTGTAAAATGCTACTCAAATGTGGTTTTTATATGCCGTCCAATGTGAAAAATTTAATACAAATTTGGTTGAATTAAGTACTATTCTATTGAGGTTTAAATGTTGTAATTTGTAACCTCCTAAAACTCGACCTAGACATTATGGCCAGATTCTGGAATCCACATTAATACCATAAAAAACTTTTTTTTATTTATTTAAAACAATTATGTTTAAATCGTTTTTAAGAAAACTTTAATTATTTAAAAATAATTTATTATCATAAAAAAAACATTTAGTATAACTTGATTAATTTGAGTAAATTCTCTTAACAAATTAGATTACCGCTTTTAATCATTTTAAGAAGGATGTAAACAATTTGCAGCGGACTTAATATTACTTTAGAAAACTTTATATTTGAAATTACTTATAATCGGGTGAAAACATATTTAATTTCTAAAAACAATATTTAAAACATTTAAAAATTCATCAATTATGATGCATAGCAATTATAAATGTCCAAAAATAATCCAAAGTCCAAAAACAAACTCAAATAGTTTAAAAAGTACTTTATTAAAAGTTTATAAAAACTAAAAGAGTGAGCTAATAAGCTCAGTGTGAGTTTTATATTAAGCTAAATATCAAATATCACTTTAAACATTATAATATTATTTCCATACACAAAAATCAAAACTGCAGACTTTATATGCACATGATTATGTCAATGAAAATATTCATAAAAACATTTATGCGTATTTTTCAAAACAACCTAACCATCACCGGTATACACCAAAAGGAGTTCCCTAGAACTCATTCATTAAAAACACACCAGCACATATGTGGACATAGCCACCAAATTTGCAGACTAGCTGTCAATATACATATTTGTGGTCAAGCCACCAAAATTACAGACAAGCTATCGAAACACATATGGGGAGAAACCACCAAAAATTGTAGATTATTAAACTGCCACATGTTCCTCCTTACACAATGTCCCAACCCCATGTAATGCGCCATAGCATGCAAATTCATTATGTAAACAATAGGCATGTTAAACATGCATTCATATATAAATCCAATATCGATAATCATGGTATCCCATGCTTTACAAAATGAACATATAAGTCATGATATCACATAACATGAGATTAGAAAAAAAAAATCACAAAATGACACCACATGATATAACATGCCAATAAGATTTAAGTAAAAATAACATACCTTAATCCTTATAACCATCCACATGATATTTTTATATGTTTTGTAACACCCCAAAATAGAACATAGGAGTTTTAAGGGTATTTTAGGAATTCTATCCTTACAGTGTTCAAAATTTTTGCAACATGGTATATCGATAATGTTTTTAATAATGGTTTTTTAAAATCAAATTAAATTTTGAAAAAATATTTTGGAAACCTTTAATTTTAGAAAAATGACTGATTTGTAATAGTGACAAAATTGTGAGCATTTATGTTGCAGTTTTACCAATTTTTACAATTCAACACCTAGTTTTATTTTCACGTTAGTTTTCCTTATCCCTCATTCTTGTGCCGTCCCTTGTTCTCCCTTGCTCTCCTATTCAATTTTTGATTTCCAAACTCTAATCTTTTGATTCCTCTCAATATCCAAGCCTTAAACCTCCAAAAAATTCCAAGAAGAACACCCAAAAACACCATAGATTCCACCATTGTCAAGCTTGTGAGTTTTTCGAGTTTTTGATTTAACACTCGATTTTTCATCAACTAAGATAAAAATTCAATTCCTAGTTAGTTTTAAATGATATCTAGTCTTTTAAACAGAATTTTTGGCCATTAAATCAAGTAAAAAATTGGGGCGTTAATGGTGGATTTTGGGATTTTGGGTAAAAACGTGGTTTCAAAGTGTTTTTCAATAAGTTTTGACATGATTAGAAGATTTATAAACTTGTTGTGAAGTTTCATTAAAGATTTCTTGAGTTTTAATGAATTTTTGAAAAGTAGCCATAAAACATGTAAAAAATTTTGATAGCATGAATTGTGTAGTTTTGTATAGTTTAAAGGTGGAGAATCTATCCTAGATGAATAATTAGATTAATGAAATTAGTTTTAGACAAAAATATTATGTATAGACTAAGATATGCAAATTTTAAGTTTTCTATGTCGAAGGTTTCGGTTAAAAGAGAACCTAGCTTAGGCTTTGTTTTTAGATTGTTTGATGTGAGTCTTTAGCTGGATGTTGATTGTGTTGTTGTGTGATTTAATTTGATGAAGTGTTGGAATCGATAGGACCTTCTACGAGTAGAAATAAAGGTAAGGAAAAGCTAGTTTGAGCTTTCAGCTTTTCGATGAAAGCGTAATTGGTGAGTGTTTGGAATAATTGCTTGTAGACATGATTCAATGTGTTATTTGGGAATTTAGTTGTAGCCTAAACCCCTACTCTAAATTCTGAGTGTAAGCTTTCTCGTACTCATTTTTATCTTGTGAAATATGTGCTTATGTGATTGTGAATATGTGAACTGAGATGAAATGCAATTACATGTGACAAGTGTTCATGATTACTGTTGTGAAATTGCATATGTAGGCATGTCAAACATCTCAAGTGATAGGATAATTATGTACTTATGATGTAAATATGCAATGATAGTGATCGATAAATTGGTAAGTAATATATGTGTGCTTAATAATCCTTGTGATTCTTAAAACCATTGGATATAGGTGGCATGCCATAGGATTGTGATTACTCACTTTTATGTTATATGATTTGGGTGTTGAGGCCCTGAGACATGTTGGAGGGATAAGGGAATGTGAGCAAAGCTCCGTTCAACAAGACATGCGAGGGGAAATAAGGAGAGTGTTAGCTTTATACTTCACTTTTGTGACATGTTTGACTCTATGAGTCTATGTGGTGTATTGGAGATCCGTGTATCCGATGAGTGATGATAGAGC
>CM025142.1:22968026-22981362 GCA_013467495.1 Gossypium gossypioides
AAAAAGAGCCTCAAATCAAGCTGCAAAATCATGCAGCAACAGAAACCTCCTCAACCTAGCTCACACCATAAAGGAAACAACAATCATAATGCCCAGGAAAAACGTTCAAAATTTGTCAGAGATGAAGCAGGAGCTTTTATTTGTTTTTTAATATTTTATTATTTCAGTTTTATTTATTGAGTTATATTATGGATGGCTAGGATTACTAGTTATCTTTAGGGTTTAAACCTAGGACTAAGAATAAAACTTTATTTGCAAGAAATCCTAGCAACTTCAGTTGCAAGAAAGGAAACCAATATAACTAAGTTATAGGCTGCACAACCATCATTATTATTCTCATTATTTTCTTTAAATTAATAGAAAAACAAGGTCTTCTATAACCCTAAGTTTTCTAGAGTTTCATGTTTCCTATTTGTTTGTTCAGTCCTAATTCTTTAATTGCTGCTGTTTTCTCCACTAAACGACATCAATTTTGGTGTCAGAGCCTAATTAGATCCTAGGTTTATATTAGGGTTTGCTTTTAAGCCATGGTTGGAAGAACAGAGTTTGAGAAGGAAATCAAGATTAAAAAAAAAGATTTGGCTGTGCTACTAAGTGCGATTAAAAAATTGTCCGGTGCAGTTTATGCTTGGTTGCAACATCAACTAAAAGGAACCTTCATGGAGATTTCAAAAGGTGCCCACAACTAGTTTGACATACCGGAAGGTAGTCTCACTGATAAATCTGATTCTAGTGAGAAAGAAAACCCCTTTCATGATTGAGGTGGATTGAAGGAACAGTCGGCACATGGCCCTGAATTAAACAAAGATGTAAAGTTGAAGTTACCGATTTTCTTTGTAAGATGTATGTGGAAGATCAAGATTATGATCTATTAGAACCAATCTATGATGAATATCCTGAAGAAAGTGAAGAAGATGATGTGTATCCAGTTAAGAAAAAGCCTTGGGTTGTCCAAGGAATGATAGCAAAAATCTCAGGAGGAGAGGATTGGAGGCAAGTAAAAAATCTCTTGAATATTCCAAGGGATACAACATCATGTGATAATTTTGGAGTAAAAAGGATTGATTCAATTTCCATAATTGAATAAAATTCTGCCATGAAAAAATTCAGTGTTGAGCTCAAGAAAAAGCTGGAAAGTTTGAAGGCAAGTCATATTGTGAAGGCGATGCAGTCTTTTGAAGAAAAAATACCTGCAATAAACACGAATGTTGTTGCTGAAATTCGAGTTCCGATGGTTTCTAGAGAAAGTCAGTGGATAAAATTCATGAAATGGGTAGAAGTGAGGACTTATTGTTGATAATTTCGCGTGAATGTTTGCCTTGACATCTGAACAACAGTTATTTGTTTGAACCTCTTGATCTAATTTGTTTTTGCTCTAAGACAACATTTATGTGTATGTTGGACTTGTTTGCTTATGATCATGCCTCAAAGTCTCTTATCTTGGTGGAGAATTGAATGTTACTTGGTATTCTACATGCATGGGCGGAGATTAGTTCTTTTGGCTTTAGGACTGTAGCGTGAGACATTCAATGATTTCAGCTTTCATCTTTTGGGCCTATTCAATTACTAAGCTTTGAGATGGTAAGTTAAAAGTCAGCTTGTCCTTACTCTGAAAGATGCCTATGCTGTCACTGTCTATGGGAGAATGTACTGCATGCAAGTTCATATATTTGCAATGATGCTGCATTCATATAAGCATTACTGTGATGCTATAATCCAACAGGGTTCATTGCCAAATCTTTTAGTAGTTTAGGGTTATTCTAGGAAAATCATTTGAGATTTATTAGAATATTTTATTTTATCTTTTAGTAGTTTATTAGAATAAGAGAATTATTTTCCTTATGTTTTAGTAGTTTATTAGAATAAGGGAATTATTTTCTCAATTAGGTTATGACTTTTTTCTCTATTTAAATTCAGTTGTTTAGTTAATAAAAGACAGAACAGTTTTATTAAATACTCTCTTGAAAACTTTCAGGTTGTTATACTCTGACATATTTGCAGATTCTCAAGCTCCTATATTAGCTCCGCTTCATGTACTGTTGAGGGGTTTCCCAAGGTCCAATAATTCCAGCTTTGAACCAATGAAAATCTTCTCAAATGATGCTCAACTTGATGCTGGAAAATGGGTACAGGTATTGAAAGTTGTACTGCTAATCTCAACCATCATCCTTATCATCTCAACTCCTAGGTGTTGAAATACATGAACCTCATCTATTTTGGAATATATTTAAAAGTTATTTAGATAGATAAATCTTAGAACTCATTTGAGATATTCTAGGAATATTTTATTTTATCTTTTAGTAGTTTATTAGAATAAATTAATTATTTTCCCAATTAGGTTATGACTTTTTTCTCTATTTAAATTCAGTTCTTCAGTTAATACAAAACATAACAATTTTATTAAATACTCTTTTGAAAATTTTCATAGCATCTGAACTAGGTTAAATCTCTAGTCACATAATGGTTAAAACATTCTTCACTGGAGATAAGAGATCCAGCAATAAAACGGAGGTAGAAAGCTTTGCCATTGAAACAACTATCGAGAGCGCAATGACTCAAGGGACAGAGGCGTCTCACCTCTCTTTTCAGCTGACATCTCACAAGCTGAATGACAAGAATTATCTCAAATGGTCGCAGTCCGTAAAGTTAGCAATTGATGGACGCAACAAGTTAGGTTATTTAACTGGAGAAGTCAAGCAACCACAGGTGTACAATCCAAAAATGAGCAAGTGGAGGTCAGAAAAATATATGACAATTGCGTGGATTATTAATTCCATGGAAGCATCCATAGGTAAACTTTTTCTTTTTCTCTCAACTGTTAAAGATGTCTAGGACATTGTGAAAGACACCTATTTAGATTTAGAAAACGTTTCACGAATCTTTGAGTTAAAAATAAAACTCTGGAAAGCTAGACAAAGAGAAACAGAAGTTACTTTTTATTATAACGAGATAATATCTTTTTGGTAAGAACTGGATTAGTGTTATAATGATGAATAGGAGTATCTCGGAGATGGTATAAATGCTACGAAAAAAGAAGAGAATGAATGAGCTTATTTATTTCTGGCTGGTTTAAATAAAGAATTTGATGAAATGAGATCTTGAATCTTAGCGAAAAAACCACTTTTAAGACTATGAAATTTTTTCTGACGTTAGAAGAGAAGAGACAAGGAAAAAAATAGTGTTAAGGCTAGAATTTTAACTAATGATGATAATTCTACTCTTGTAACTGTTAAAAAATAATGATGATAGTGAAACAAGAAAAAAAAAAAACATTGGTGTAATCACTGCAAAAAATATTGGCACACTCGAAAAACATGTTGAAAGCTCCATGAAAAACCTGCGAAGGAAAAAAAGAGTGGCAATGGTCGTGGTTCACAATCAGGGGATAGTAGAGCTTTCCAAACGACTAATGAAAATTATGAGGGTCATAGTTCTGTAGAAGGGTCTCCATTCACTAAGGAACAATTAGAGCATCTACACAAGCTTTTTCAATTACCACAGTTTCGGATGAATTCTTCTATTCCTAACTCATCCAATAATCCTTCTTCTTCCTTTACCCTTCAGATACTGATTTTTCTATTTTTTTAAGTGTCAAGCCTTGTAAAACAAACACGTGGATCATTGATTCTAGAGCTAGTGATCACATGACTAGTAGTCATTTTCTTTTCTCAGCTTACACACCTTGTGCAGGAAACAAAAAGATCATAGTACCAGATGGGTCGTTCTCGGCAATAGTTGAGAAAGGCACTGTTAAAATTTCACTTTTCTTGGTTTTACATGATGTTTTACATGTGCCAAATCTAGTTTGTAATCTCATATCGGTTAGTAAATTATCTCAGTCCTCGAATTGTCATGTTATATTTGACTCCTCTATGTGTAAATTTCAAGACATGGTCTCGAGGAGGATGATTGACAATGCTAAATAATCTAGTAGAATTTACTTTCTTGACGACGACCATCTAAGTCAACCAACAACTACTTTATATTTAAATTTTGTTTATAGTTTTGATAAGGTTATGATTTGACATTATAGGCTTAGACATCCTATTTTTAACTATTTAAGATATTTGTTACCTAATCTATTTAAAAATAAGTCTTTCTTCATATCACTGTGAATTTTGTGAATTGACTAAACATCATCGATCATTCTTTCCACATGAAAAATATAAATCTTTCAAACCTTTTTCATTAATTCATAGTGATGTTTGAGGACCTTCGAGAGTCAACTTTTTCTGGAAAACATTGGTTTCTCACATATATTGATGATTATACTCGCATTTGTTGGATATTTTTATTAAAAAATATAAAAATGTGTTTAAGATCCTTGCACTAAAATATGCAATTTACACGTTTTCATTATTTTGGTCTCAGAGTCAGGATGGTGGTCTCCACTGGCTATTCCTATAATCGCAACAATCCACCACCCCTACCACCATTGATGCCCATCCTACAACTGCTGACACATCCAATGAAGTTGTTTTATAGCAGCTCGCTTACATTACATCCAAGGTGGAGGCCATTGACGCTTCCATGAGAGCCCAATCTAAGTGAAAAGGACTGGAAACCTCACTGGGGCAACGTGCAGTAAGCTGAACTTTTGGGACAGACGAAGCAAAAGATGAGAATGATTCCCCTTGGTGGTTCAGGTATTCTTCTCAACAGCCACCTACGAAAATTGGATTTTCCCGATTCAAAGGTGGGGATCCCAACAGCTGGATTTTGAAAGCTAAGAAGCATTACCGGTATTGTCAAACTCCCAATTATCTCAAGGTTGATGTTGCAAACATGTATCTAGTAGGGGACGCACTAGGTTTTTTTGCTTAGGTCAACAATAAGCAAACAGGAACCATACAACAATACCAACAAGAATTTGCTAAACACTCTGCTTATGTTAAAAATTGGCCTAAACACATTATCTTTTGGGGATTTTCTTAATGGATTACGCAACGATCTCAAGGCTAATGTCAGAATCCACAAACCACAATTCATCTACAAAGCCATGAGTTTGGCACTTGAGTTCAAACAAAAGTTGACCACTTTTAGTGGACCTCAAAACTTTACTTGGGTTGTTATACCAAACCTAGTCCAGCAATTGTTGTCCCAATAACATCGCACCCTTAAAATCTACAAACCTTCGAACATCAAAAAATCAGGTTTGATCCTCTACCCCGTGGCCATGGGATGTTGAACATCATGATACAGCACCACCTTTGAAAACATATGTTTCAAAGAAAAACAGGGCAGCAAGTGGCAATTTTATGGACTTTGAAAAAGTCAACAAAGAAGAAACCAACTATTTACTGAATTACTTCGGAGTTACACAATTCATGGACTCTTCTCCACCTCTACATGTTCAACTTAACAACCACCATTAGCACCTTCAACACTTCCATTACGTTGCTAGATTTAAGGAATTTGTTATGCTTTCATTAGTTTAAATTTTTGTTGTATTGTTTAAGTTGTTATTAAGGGAAAAAAATTCTAATTTCTTTAATTGGAGTTTTGTCCTCTCCAAACAGACAACCTACTTCGGTGTTTAAGATCCTTGCACTCAAATATGCAAATTACAGTCATTATTTTATCTTACTATAGCTCCTATCACATGTGCGGGATTTTTATCAAAGGCTGTCAAAGAATTTCAAAAGAACACTAATCAATTGTTGGGAGAATTGCACAAGAAGCAAAAGCAAGGGCCAAATATACAAGTATTGGAATGCTAGAGTAAGGATTGTAAGCAATACTAATGGCTGATTTATTATCGCAATACAGCCTCATGGGTCCTTCCTATTTTATTCTCAAGTCATCTAAGATTATCTTCAACTGGAGTAACTCACATATTCCCAACGCCATTGATCTGAACTCTGCCTTTGTGTTTGATCTTGCTATCTCGTTTTGTTTCTTACTTCTCCATGTTACAAGATTCCCACCTAATAAAGTACAGTAACCAGACGTTGATCTCTTGTCGACCAAAGATCCTGCGTAATCTGCATTAGTATAAGCTTTTAACGTCACACACGTGAATGTTTGTCGCTTAAACAACATTCCTCTTGTTGGGTTGCCTTTCAAGTATTCTCTTGTTTGCTGCTTTAAGGTGTGATTCTTCAAGATTGTGCATAAATTGGCTTACCACGCTCACTACAAATCCTATATCTGGTCTTGTGTGCCAGATATATCAACCTCCGAACAAGCCCCTGATAGGATCCTCTATCTACGATGGGACCTTCTGAGCATCAAATTCAGCCAGGCCTCAATTGGTTTACAACCAATCTTCCTTGTTTCTTTCAACAAGTCGAGCATGTACTTTTGTTGGGAGATGAAAATTCCTTGCTTTTGAATACACTACTTCAATGCCTAGAAAGTATTTTAACTTTCCTAGCTCTTTGATGTCAAACTCCTTCATACATTGCTTCAAATTGTTCATCTATTCTACATCATTACCAGTTACGATGATATCATCTACATAAATTAACAATGCTGTAACTCTCCCAGAATCTGAGTGTCTCACGAACAAGATATGGTCTCCTTGACATTGCTTGTATCTCAACGATACCATTACCTTAGCAAACCTCCCAAACCAAGCTCATAGTGATTGTTTGAGCCCATAAAGAGATTTCTTTAGTTTGCACACCATTCCCTCTTTAGATTCAAATCCAGGAGGAACTTTCATGTAAATTTCCTCTTCTAGATCACCATGGAGGAACGCATTTTTTATATCAAATTATTGTAGGTTCCACTCAAAATTACCAGCTAACGACAAACGCATCAGTAGTACGTTCATTTTTTGCAATAGGGGCAAATGTCCCAAGATAATCAATGCCATAGGTTTGAGTGTATCCTTTGGCCACCAATCTTGCCTTGTATCTTTCCACTGAGCCGTCAGCTTTGTATTTTATAGTGAAAACCCAACTACATTCGACCAGTTTCTTCCCTTTTGGCAATTCAACTAAACTCCTATGTTCTGTTCTTCTTAAGGGCTTTCATCTCGGTTTTCATAGCATCCTCCCAACTCTTATCTCCTAAGGCTCTATGGGTTTGGGATAGATTTGGATAGGACATGAAAAAGATAAAGTGGATGTTTTGTGCAAGTTCTTGTTCCTTTCTTAAGTGAAATTGGTTGGTCTTCAGTACTCGATTGTTTTTGTTTGTCTACTGGTTCAATTGGCTAAACACTTGGTGTGACACTACCGGTTAGTTTGAAAGTGGTTTCGGGAAATTGGGCAACACGAATAGGAGATTGTAATTGTACTTGTCGAGAGACTTGTATTTTCCTCCAGGAATAAACATGTAGTGGTTGAATGTTATCTTGGTTTCCCTTGTCTTTCATCATTTCAACTGATTTAACTGACTCGATTGATGGAGAAGTAAAAGAAGTGGACTCGAAAAAAACAAATTTAGATGCCATGAATGGTTTTAATTGTAACGAAGTGGGCTCAGAGACGGTTATAGGTATAGACTCATTAAGAAGAAACATATATTTTGCTTTATCTTCATTCAAGGTCTCCCCCTGAATAAGCCTGTTGAAAAAAGGATTCATCCTCGACAAAAGTAACATCAACCAAGACAGAGAATTTTTTAGTAGGTGGAACATTTATAACCCTTTTGTGTGGAAGAATATCAAATAAAAATGCATCGAAGAGCACGTGGATCCAATTTACTCCTATCGTGAGAATGAACATGAACAAACTCAACACCCAAAGATTTGAGGAATAAAACTGTTTCAATAGAAAATTTTAGGAAATTTTTTTTGAGAATATCAATTGGACTTTTGAACCCAAGGACACGTGTCGAGAACCTATTAATAAGAAAGGCAGTGGTTAATACAGCTTCACCCAAGTATTGTTCTGGAACATTCTTGTGAAACAACAATAATCTAGTGATCTATAGGAGATACCATTCTTTCGCTCACCACTTCGTTTTGTTGTGGAGTGGTAACACATTAGGATTCAAGAATAATCCTTGTCTTTTGAAAGAATGGCGATCGAAATCTATTAAGTTTTACATCAAACTGAGTATTGATTATGTTGTAAAAAAGAAAACCAATTTAATTAAGTTATGGGCTTCACAGTCATTATTATTCTTATTATTTTCTTTGAATTAATAGAAAATCTAGAGGTTTTCTATAACCCTAAGTTTTCTAGAGTTCCATCTTTCCTATTCGCTTGTTCAGTCCTAATTCTTTTTATTGTTCTTTTCTCCCCAAAACTACATCAATAGAAGTATGATTTGACAAATCTATACTCATTTCCTCTGCTAGCTGTCTATCAAAAGTCAGAAGTAATTGCCAATTTTAAGGGATCATCTCATTTGTACAAGACATTGAGTTGATGAACTTTAGGAAAAAGCAACCAGATAGTAGCACTATCCCTTGGAAAGAAAATTAATAACTAATAATCAAGAACCACCAAAATAAGTTGCTTCATTAACATTTTTCCTTCCCTTGAGAAATAGAATCATCTAGGAAAGAAAATTGAACCATTAGATAAAAGCTTGAAAAAAATTTATCAGATTTATAAAAACATTTGGTTCACTTGGTACATTGACATCAAGATAGGTATGCTTTACTTCAAAAGCTGCCTCAAACAAGATAAAGACTAGGGATGAATCCAATTTACTTTAGTTAAGTGGAAAACATGCAATCCAATGTTTCAAACAGACAGATTAAAACTAAATCAGAATCAAGTTGATTCAATTAAATTGTTAATTAGAATTCTCACTAAAATAAATCCTTCCACTTCCAAATGAGACATTGGAAAACCCTAACCTGTAAAAGAAGAAGCCAAAATGCTTTGCGGCCAAAACCAATGCAGCCTCATCTGGGGATGCAGCTTGATATTTGATTTTCTCAGGGGACTCATCACCTTCAGGGAGCACAGTGTGGCATATGGCAAGGCACCTAAAAAATTCCTACAATGAAGAAACAAAACATGCCTTAAAACTTTGTAGTTAATAAATTAGACTATCGTATTATTTCAATTAGGTAGGTATCCAGCAAAAAGTATAACTAGGTTCAAAAATAAATCCTAATGAAAAGAAAGAAATCTAAGTCTCAATCATGTTTTATGCACTCCTAAATTACACTATGTGCAATAAACAAATGAACAATGCAATTATATAAAAAGGGAACCTGATAATCAACACCTGAAGATGGGCCCATCATAGGCTCTATTTGTCTACAAACACTAGCTTTGATTATCATATTATATAAAGAAAGAGCCTTGTTATTATAAAATTAAGCTCAATAATGCACTATGACATATTTTGCCTACTCAAAACTAGTTGAGAAGAAAATAGCTTAAAAATCTGATGAATACATGAATGTGCAAACACATCCATTAGCAATGCCACAAATATACAATTAAGGGTTATCAAAAATTGGCAAAGATATCCAACATCTAATTGACTGTCCAAAGTAACTTATGTAATCTTGAACAATGTATATGTTGACAGCTTATCTCAGCATTACTGATTTTTAAAGATTAGATTAACTTAAAATTAGGATTATTGATTTAATGTATTAATTATATTTCCTTAGTTAGGTCTATTCTTTTAGTATAAATAGCCATGAAAATATTTCTGTTGGAATATACAAGAGAAAAGGATTCCTATTATCAACATGGTATCAAGAGCTTGAGAATCCAGATTTATGGAGCCTATTTTTTCAAAATTCCCGAACCCTAGAAAATCCAATTTGGTAATCTCCATTTTTTGACCTATTTTTTCTCACCGCCCCATTCAACAAAGTCCCAATCTCATCTTCGACGAAACCTCAAAACCCGATGACCAAACTCCCTGCACGTGGCTCTCACGCGCCACCCACAGCTTCGGCATATTTGCTCACACGCCGATGCATGCAACTCATATCCGCCGAGTTTGATTCTCCGACCACCACGATTGGCTTTGTTGGTGTTTTTCAAGTCTTCCTTGTTATTGGCTCTTGTGGTGCATTTTCTTTTCTTTGAGAAAAAAATGACAGAATTAAAAATATATATTATTTATGATAACCCCTCGAATCTAGCATCCAATTTTTTAAAGTAAGGTAATGCTTTTAATATTCATATTAATGCTTACTAATGAATTATTGATTCTGGTGCAAATATACACATGACAAGTTCCTCTAAAAGTTTTTTAAACTACTTCCTAAGTCAAACAAAAAAAGTGTCATGATAGCCAATGAGTCTATTACTCTTGTAATTGGATCAAGTTTTGTCAACTGTACACCCAATATTAAACTATCCTCTGTTCTACATGTTCCACATTTTCCGGTTGACCTTTTATCTGTTAGTGCCATCACAAATACCTTCTCTGATCATTGTGTATTCTAAGACCTTCAAACAGAGAAGAAGATTGACAATGGTAGATTGCATGATGACTTATATGTTGGAGAGCAGTAGTGAATCTATTCAAGCCTTTTTTGGAGGTAATAAGGTTATCAACCAAGAAATAATGCAATGGCATAAGCAGTTAGGACACGCATCATTTTTTGTTATGTAGAAGTTATATCCCAGATTATATTCAGAAACTTGTTTTGATTCATTATTTTGTGAAGTTTGTGAGTTTGCTAAACATTCTAAAAATTCTTATCCTTTGAGAAATAATATAAGTAATACTCCTTTTATGACTATTCATTCTGATTTTTGGGGACCAACTCAACATACATCATTATCTGGTGATTTGTGGTTTGTTACTTTTATCGATTGTTGCCCTAAGATGACTTGGGTGTATTTGCTAAAATCGAAAAATGATATGTTTACATACTTTCAATATTTTCATAAAATGGCGTGTACTTAATTTGATACTAAGATACAGTTTTTTAGAACTAACAATGGTACAGAGTACAATTTTAATACCTATTTGGAGTCTTATGGGATAATCCATCAAACAATACTAGTTCATAGAATGGGGCTGCTAAAAGGAAAAACAGACATTTGCTAGAAGTTGCCCGATCTCTTATGTTTTCCATGAACCGTCCAAAACTATTCTAGAGGGATACAATTCTTGTAGTCGCCTACCTTATTAATAAAATGCCACTCAAAACCCTTAATTTCAAAAGTCCCTTAAAAACTTTACAAGGTAAAAATAATTATAATGTTCCTCCCAAGATATTTGGATGTATCTGATACGTCCATGATCAGAAAGCAGGCAAATTAGATTCACAAGCCGTTAAATGCGTGTTCATTGAGTATTCTCCAACACAAAAAGGTTACAAGTGTTATCATCCTCCTTCACGAAAAACTGTCATTAGTATGGATGCTACATTCAGAGAAACTGAGCCCTATTATGGTACAACTCAATCACCTCTTCAGGGGGAGAACAATGAAAAAGAAGTGATACCTGATTTAGTAACTATTGAAAACCTTATTCCAAAAATCACCATTGTTTCAGAGGGAAGCTACTGTTCTAGAAAACACTATTGTTCAAAAAGAGATTGTTGGGGGTTTGGACAAACCAGATTTAAAGAAGTATTCAACAAGGCTTAGAACAGAAAAAGTCATCATGCAACCTACTATGTGCCAAAACTCTTCATCTTCTGGTGAGTTACCCCCTAATGATTTAGATAAACCTATTGCCCAAAGAAAAGGTGTTAAATCCTGTACTAAACACCCTATGTCTAACTTTATTTCTTATGACTCATTGTCCCCGCCCTATAAAGCCTTTTTCTTGTCTTTGTCCTCTATGTCTATTCCACAAGATTGGCGTGAAGCATTTGAAGATCCCAAGTGGAAAGAAACCATGGTTGAAGAAACAAAGACACTAGTAAAGAATGAGAACTGGGAGCTAGTAACTCCTCTAGTAGGCAAGAATTTGGCAGGATGCAAATGGATGTTTACTATGAAACAGAAGTATGATGGTTCGATTGAAAGGTACAAAGCCAGATTGGTTGCTAAAGGCTTCACTCAAACTTATGAAGTAAACTATCAAGAGACGTTTGCCTCTGTTGCCAAAATGAACACCATCAGAATTATGTTTTATTGTGCAGCCAACCTTGACTAGAATCTACAACAACTTGATGTGAAGAATGCATTCCTACATGGAGACTTAGACGAGGAAGCACATAAGAAGATTCCTCTTGGATTTGATAATGCAATAATGCAGGGGAAAGTATGTAGATTGAAGAAAGCCTTGTATGGATTGAAATAATCTCCTAAAGCATGTTTTGACAGATTTCAAAAAACTACGATCAGAAAAGTTGACTACCGGCATCTTGGGCTTAAGTCATGTAGCCTCTGACAAGTAATTAGCTAATGTGTTCACTAAAGGACTTAACAACAGAAGCTATCATAATTTGGATTGCAAATTGAACATGTGTGACATCTATGCACCAACTTGAGGGGGAGTGTCGACAGCTTATCTCAACTAATCTCATTACTGATTTTTAGGGATTAAATTATCTTAAAATTAGGATTATTGATTTAATGTATTGATTATGTTTCCTTAGTTAGGTCTATTCTTTTAGTATAAATAGCTATGTAAATTTTTCTGTTGGAATATACAAGATAAAAGGATTACTATTATCAACAGTATATTATTTTCCATTTCGAATTTACAGTAGAAAATATCCGTTTTCCCCTTAGACTTAAAATAGTGTAATGTTAGAACCTAAAACTACTGGTTTCTATCTATTAAAAAATTCAACAATTAAGGTAATCTATTAATGACCGGGCAACTCAGATGTCATGTCATCCAATACAGCATATGATTCTTCAATTTACTCTTTACCATATTTAAAGATCACAGTGAAATAGAATTAGACAAATCATTCATAATGTTCACTTATGCATGGCTTAACAACAATTTACAATAAAGCCAATACCCAACATCCAAGAAAGATCATGCCAATGGACAACATTGCCATATATAAACAAAACAAAACAAAATTGTGGTTGACAAATACCAAGTACTGTGGCTGGAGGCAAACTTGTCAATCCCTACAGCTGAGCACTCAAAATTGTTTTTAAAACTTTATGGATCTCAACTTCAAATCTATATGAGACTATTGAGATGAAGCTCAATTAATTGATAAAATATCAACCCTGATTACTAGGCTATGTTCAAGATCATGGTTGAAAATACAATTGAAAGCTTGCTATCATTTTTACTTCTAAATGAACTTTCTCAACTAAATTTCAAAAAAGAAGGCTTATGTCACGATTTGGCCCCCACTTATACCCCTATTTTTTCACTTTAGTACCTTAACTTTTTTATCCTATTTCGATACTTAAGCTATTACTCCATTACAATTTTTATTTAAAAATTTAACAATGTTAAAAAAAGTGACCAACCAATGAAAACATGCCAGGCAACATTCCTTTACACATGGCAATTGCTGATGTGGCTA
>CM025142.1:23001257-23013546 GCA_013467495.1 Gossypium gossypioides
TTGCATTTTTAGGATATTTTTAGAACATTGCATAACAAAGCTTGGATTATGCTATAAATGTCATTATTTGTTACTGGGGAAGAAAGATGTTTGTTATTGTTGGCAGCAGATGCAGGATGAAGAGAGAAAGGAGAAAGAAAATGATGGAAGTGAAATATCACCATGGAAAAATGTTGGTTAGATTACCAACAAGAATGCTATGGTAATTCCAGGAAGATGATGCAGCACTCAGTCAACGTCACTCTCAGCTAGCTATAGTTGTATCAAATAAACCACCCTAAAAAAAAGAAAGCAAAAGGTGCGTGCTAAGACGGAGGGACCTACCTATAAAGGAGGAAAGAGAAAAGAAAATAAGAGACGAGGATTTTGGGGAAAGAGGAATTAGAGAGTAGTTTTTCTCTACATCAAATTCTCGTGCAAAATTTCATAGAAAAGAGAGGAGAGTGTAGCAGCTTACAGAGCAAAAATCACAGACACAAGAAAGGGGAAGAGAAATCTGCCTTGGGTTTTGCATCAAATCTCAGTATTAAAATGAAAGATGCAGTAGCGAGAGCTTTCTGCATTTCTGCCTTTATTTTTTGATTTGAACTTTGTGATTCATAAACTTGAATGATGATGTTGAATGGTTTTATTTTAAATTTGAATGTCCAATCCATGAGCTAAATCTCATTGGGTTGGAATTATTTGGGTGAATTTTTACTATCTTTAATGTCCATGTCTAATTTTGATTAGATTACTATTTCATTCGATTTGTGATTATTTTAAATGCATGCATGTAATCTCTAGACATAGATGATTGTATGGTATATTGTTAGATCTGATTTAATTCTAAAAAGATTAAATAAATTGGATTATTTTCGGTTGATAATACTCGCAGCGCTCTAGACATAGAAGTTGCGATTTGTACAAGGAAAGGAAGAATAGTTTGGATATCATTCTTGAGTTCTGTAAACATACTAAAACTCAGAATGATAGTATAAAGTCTAGCTCTCGAAAGATAGTGAATCCCTAAGTAGTAGGATCGTCAAGATTTTACCATGGCATTATTAGGATATATAAATAAAACCTGAGTAATTTCAACCTTTATCATTCAACAGTATAAATCCTCCCCACTTATTCTTTGAGAATTGCCACAGTATTTCAATTGCCTTAGCATTTTTTCATTCATAATTGATTTTATTAATCCATTCATTAATTCTCTTCATCAATCTATCATCTGTTTCTTTTGCACTGTTTAATTAGTCAATTTCATAGTAATAGCATAACTATTTTTAATCAATTTTTATCCTTTTGGAGAAAACACTCACTGATCACTTTATTACTTTATTTTATGTGTATACTTACACATTCGCATTACACATTCACACGCGACAAGTTTGTGTCTCTGTAGAGAGCACCAGTTCTTTTTGTGAAAAAGAAAGATGGAACTATGAGGATGTGTGTGGATTACCACCAGTTGAATAATTTAATGGTAAAGAATAAGTACCCATTTTTGAGGATTGATGACTTGTTCGATCAGTTTCGTGGGGCATCTATATTCTCAAAGATTGATCTTCATTCTAGGTATCATCAATTAAAGGTTAAAGAGGCCGATGTCCATAAGATAACCTTTAGGACTCGTTATAAGTGCTACGAGTTCCTTGTCATGCCATTCGGATTGGCGAATGCTTCGGCTGTATTCATGGATCTCGTGAATTGGGTTTTCTAGCCATACTTGAATTGGTTCGTCGTGGTTTTCATCGACGATATCCTGGTATACTCTAAGATTGAGATGGATCATGACGAACATCTTAGAGTGGTTCTACAAATACTCCACGAGAAAAAGTTTTACACTAAGTTGAGCAAGTCTGAGTTTTGGTTAAGAGAGGTCACTTTTCTGGGCATGTGGTTTCTACTGAGGGCATCCGTGTTGACCCTAAAAAATTGATGTTATGCTTGAGTGGAAACAATCTAAGAATGTGTTTGAAATCTAAAGTTTTCTCGGTTTAGCTGGGTATTATTGGAGATTTGTTGAGGGATTCTCGCTTATCACAACTCTTTAGCTGGGTAAAAATACACATTTTGTGTGGATCGATGAGTAGTAATTGAGCTTTGAAAAGCTCAAATCTATTTTGACTCAGGCACCCATATTGATACAGCCTTAATCCAATAAATAGTTTGTGGTTTACAGTGATGCTTCTCACATCAGGTTGGTTTGTGTTCTGATGCAAGAGGGCAAGGTAGTGGCTTACACATCCCGACAGCTTAAGTCACACGAAGGTAATTATCCAACATAAAACCTTGAGTTGGCTACGATTGTCTTCGCTTTGAAAATCCAAAGGCACTATTTGTACGATAAGAGGTGTACCATCTATATTGATCACAAAAGCCTCAAGTATCTTCTCACTTAGAAGGAGTTGAATCTTAGGCAACGTAGATGGATTGAGTTGCTTAAGGACTATGACGCACCATTGAGTATCATCTTGTAAGGCCAATATCGTGGTCGATACTCTTAGTCATAGACCGATGTCTGATTTGAGGGCAATGTTTGCTCGCCTAAGTCTGTTTGGTGATGGTAGTCTATTAACCGAGTTGCAGGTTAAGCTGACTTGGATTGATCAAATTCGGGTTAAGCAGTTAGTGGATGATTCTCTAATTTTGTGGCTTTGACAAGTTGAAAAGGGTAGGACTTTTGATTTTGGGCTGAATAGTGAGGGTGTTTTGTGTTTTAGAGATTGGGTTTGTGTGCCTAATGATGCCAACCTGAGGCAATCTATTTTGCGAGAAGTGCATAGTAGCCCTTATACTATGCATCTTGGTGAAAATAAGATGTATCGAGATCTCCAAGAGTTATATTGGTGGCCCGATTTGAAACAAGATGTAACTAAATTCGTTTCTCATTGTCTAACATGTTAGCAAGTTAAGGCTAAGCACCAACTCCTTTAAGTTTGCTTCAACCCATTAAGATTCCTTTATGGGAACGAGAGTGTGTAATTATGGACTTCATTAGTAGGTTGCCCTTGACACCCACTAAAAAGGATTTTGTTTGGGTCATTGTAGATCGTTTGACCAAATCTGCTCATTTTCTTCCAGTTAGGACCAATTATTCTCCACAGAAATTGGCTAAGCCTTATATTTTCGAGGTCATTAGATTTCATGGTGCTCTAATCTCGATTATCTCTAATAGAGACCCTCAACTTATGTCTCAATTTTGGAAGAAACTGCATGAGGCTTTAGGTACTAGGTTAGATTTTGGTGTTGTGTTTCATCCTCAGACTGATGGAAAATTTGAGAAAGTAATTCAAATTTTAGAAGACATGCTACAGAGTTGTGTTAATGACTTCCGTGGTAGTTGGGAGGAGTTTCAGACACTGGCTGAATTCGCATATAATAATAGCTTTCAGTCAATTATTCAAATGACACCTTATGAGGCTTTGTATAGTCATAAATGCTGCACCCCTTTGTGTTAGACTGAGTTGGGTGAGAGGCAGATTTTGGATCCTGATTTGGTTTTTGAGACTGAAGATAAGGTTCAACTGATTTTGGATCGTCTTAAGGCAGCTTCCGATAGACAGAAATCATTCGCGGATTTGAAAAGGAGAGATATTGAGTTTGCTATGGGATATTGGGTTTTCCTTAAGGTATTTCCATGGAAAAAGGTCCTTTGATTTGGATGTAAGGGCAAGTTGAGTCCTAGATTCATTGGGACTTATCAGATTCTGAAACGTGTTGGGTCAGTTTCCTATCAACTAGAGTTGTCTTCAGAGTTAAATCGTATTCATGATGTGTTTCACGTGTCTATGTTGAGATGATATCGGTCTGACCCCTCTCATATTGTGTTTGTTGAGGAGATTAAGGTAAGATCAGATTTAACTTTTGAGGAGGAATCAGTTTAGATTCTTGATCAAGATATTAAGGTCTTGAGAAGGAACACCATTCCATTGGTTAAAGTTCTATGGCGGAATCATGGCTCAAAGGGAGCCACTTGGGAACCAGAGGACTTGATTCGACAATAATACCCACATCTGTTTGAATTAGGTAAATTTCGGGGCCAGAATTTCTTTTAGGGGGAGAGTTGTAATGCCCCAGAATTTGATTTTTTGTCTTGTTAAATTTTATCAAAGTTAAGTATCTACTTCAATGGTTAAGAGCTTTAGATGTGTGTTTGAGGTCATGGGTTTAAATCTCACTCTTGAAAAATTTTGCTATTTTTGTTCCTATCCCTATCTTTGATCATTTGACTTAAATACTATTTTCGCTCAACTTGTGATAGAATGATCCTACTGGTTCAGTGGTAAGGTGTTAGCTTACCCTTTGACCTTGTGTTTGAATCCATGCGTGTGCAAAATGGAAACATTTTTGTTATTTCTGCTTGAGTCACCCATGTGATGGAGTTTGGATGGGTTTCGAATTCTTTAGGAAATCTGATAGGATTGGGTATCTAATTTAGTGGTTTTAGTGGGGGTAAGTGTTTGGTTGATTTTAAATTATTTTTTTAGAAAAATCCCAAAAAAATTCTCTCCTCTTTCTCACGTTTAATATTTTTTCCCTTACCCCCTATTCTTCATCTTTTGTTTTTTAATTCTTCCTTCCGCCCATCATAATTTTATTTTGTTCCTTCCTCTTTTGATTTTTCTTCTATTTCGATTTCCATTTTTCTGCATAGTCGACCGTTGTGCTCCTATCTAGTGAGTGGTTGTGGTTATGGTGTATTAAGTGTTATGGTTTTCCTCGATTGGTTTGGTGAAATATCCTTTTTGGGTTAACTATTTAAGTGAGTATTGATTGTTAGTTTTATGATAGGAGAGGAACGTGTAACATTCAACGATCCTCTAGTGAATTAAATGCGTGTGTTGTTGTTTATGTGGAAGGGTAAGTGTTTAGTGTCGATTTGGGGCTGTTGTAGTTGTCTGGGTTATTCGTATTTTGGTTTAATTGGTATTTTAGGTCTATTTAGCACTATATCCTCTTAATCGATTCGTTATCGTTGGCTAATTTGTTAAGTGTGTGATGTTTTTAGGTATTGGAATATGTGATTTTTTAGCCTACATCGGATTTTGACCATGTGTGTAACGAAAAACCCGAAAAATAGCGAACAATACGAAGCCAAAAATTTGACAGTTAACACCACACGTTCATGTGAAACACACGGTCTAGGTCAACTAGGTCATGTGGGCCACACGGGCTTGTGGGCCCAAATTCTAAATTTTTTCCCTATGGTCGTATTAGTCGTCCAAGTCGAATTTAGCCCTTCAGTAGGGTCCGTATAGTATAAGTTTGTCTATAAATCATGATTTCTGATGCTCTGTTATTATTAAATATGATTTATGAATGCATGAGTAGTATGTTATATGTGATAGCATGATCTGTTATATGCTAATATGATATGAATCTAATGTGTATAACATGCATGTCATACACACTTTAGATATCTATTTAATTTTGCATGTGCATTAGGATGGGATTATGTATACGGAGGAAGTGTTGACAGTTTAATTTATCTATCTTATTTGGTGGCTCAACCACGTATATCTGTTTCTAGCAAGTTACCGCCTATTGATCTGGCAGCTAGATTGCAAAATTTCTGAACAGTGACATACAATCACTTAGCGGTGTATAGGGCTGGATGGGCATTTAATACCCTAAGTGGTGTATAAGGATGGTCGGAGATGGTGTGTAGCGAATGGGGGTAGGATCTGATTCTGTGTCTGATATGCATCTATACCTGTATCTGATTAGGAAACATGTTTAATTTGTAACTAAGTATATATTTGATACATCATCTGATAAAGCATGTGTGTCTGATTAACTGTTTGAAATTAGTTACACACTGAGCTTGTAAGCTCACTTTGGTTTGTTTGCTCTCAAGTAATCCATAGACATAGGATGGATCGGTGTGACGGAAGCTCGGTTAAATATATTTGATTTTGTGATTCTTTTAACTTTGTTTACTCTGTTTTGGTTTCGTTGGACTGTTTTGGACTTTTAGGACTATTTTTAATTTGAATCGTTTTAACGTTTTTAAATTATATTAACTCTATTTGCAAACTATTGAATTTCCAAAATCAAACTGTGTTTTCCAGAACTCTATGTAACAAAGAATTTCCGCTGTAAAACTAAGTGATTTCATAAGTATTTACCCGCTATATTTAATGAATTAGTTACGAGAAAGTATTTTCCCAAATAACTGGAATTTTAACCTTCAAAAGTAGCACTATTTATTTTACAAGTCTCACAAAGGTTTCTAGATTTTCAAATGAACTTAGGTAACACTTCCAGATTTGGTCATAACATCTAAGGTTGAGTTTGGGGTGTTACATTATACCATGTTCAACTTGATCATAAACATTTCATAGGATTATACAATTCAAATCATACATTTACATTTGACATACTTTACAATTTAATTCTTCATTTTCATATTCATTACTTACCTCAATACACCATGTCAAATATATAAAAACACATATGTAATTCAAATTCAAAAAAATCAATAACTTAAATAAACATAATACGAACTTACCTAAATCAAATAGCAACAAACACTACCACAAAGACTACTCGATGATTTTTCATTTTTCGTGGTTATCGATTGGTTGATTTGTTTCTTGATCTATATATAATAATTTAGCTCAATTATCCAATTAAAATACCTTAAAATAGCTAGATTCATGTATTTGACCCTTTAACAAAATTTTACATTATTACCCTAAACGTTTACCTTTTATTCAATTTAGTCCTTAAAACCAAAACTTACATATTTATTACAATTAAGCCCAAAAATCTTGTACTGAATTCTATGTAGTCCTTTTATCAGCCTATAAATGACTAAATGTTTACAAGAATTACATGTTAAACTAAATCTTTATCATTTTAGTCCTTAAACTCAAAACTAACTAAAATTTCTTTACAAAATATTCATATTTAACAACCAAACTCCTAAATTTATCATTCCACTTCATAAACATCTAAAAAATCATCAATGGCTAATTTCAAAACCTTTAATATTTTTACAAAATAGTCTCTAGGTTAGCTAGATTAAGCTATAATGATCTCAAAAATGTAAAAATTACTAAAAATGGGTATAAAAATGGCTTACATGTAAAGAAACCTAGCTTGATCGATTCTTCTCAACCCCAAAAATGGTGAATTCGGTTGTAGACTCCAAATGAGGAAGATGATGGCCTTGGTTTTGTTTTAGTTTATGTTTTTATTTATTAAATTACTAATTTACCCTTTAAAAATAACTTCAATTTCATAAATTATCTCACTTAAACCGTCCACTATATTAACAAAGGTCTATTTACCTTTTAAAGCCCTCGAATCATGATTTTATAGCCATTAAGCACATGTAAACTAATAGTAATTAACTTTTACAACTTTTACGATTTAGTCCTTTTTACTCAATTAACTATCCAAACATAAAAATTACCAAACCAAATTTCAATACGACATTCTAATAACCTTATAAATATTTAATAAGTAAAATTTACTAACTCACTATTCGGAATTATGGTCCTAAAACCACTGTTTTCAACACCACTAAAAATGAGCTGATACATTTTGTTTATAGTAAAAATATCACACCAAAAATATAAGAAATTAAATTGGTGGTGTCCGCAAGTATACGAGTCAAATTGTAATATCGTAATTGTGTTACAATGGAACATAGGAAAGTATTCCAAGGATCGTACCCAAAAGAGGATGGAAGAAATCTATAGAAAATCTCTTTACAATAATAGGTCTAAATAGTAATAATTAAATCTTATATTACGAGAGATCATAAAATAGATTACAAATGAAAAATTAAATAACCAAAATAAATAAATAATAAAATAGACAAACGACTAAACAGATTAAATTAATCAGGAAGATTAACTCGTTTCAAGGTGTGTAACTAACTTCAGATTAGGGTTTTAGGGTGGATTCGTCACCATTTAACCAATTATTACCTTCTGGCCTCTAACTAATTAATTGGTTGGTTGATACACGCTTATCTCCCGACCTCACTTTCTCAATCAGGATAAACTACAATTTAATCAGCTACACTTATCTCCTGATCTCATTTAACTTATGATTACTTCCTAAGGTTGTCAAGCCTAAGGTTTAGGAATGTGTAACTTATACGAACTAATCCTCTCGAAAAACCTAAATCCTCCATTAATCATGTCTCCGTCCACTCGTTAATCTCCCTTAAGGAATTTAGCCACTCATGTTATTCATAATCTTAATCTCAATTGAATAAAACATGTAAAGAACACGATTGAATCAACAAGAGAATAGATTAGAATAATCCTAGATTTGATGTCGAGTAGAGCGCGGAGTAACGAATCTCTCTATTGGAAAAATTAAATCGTCGCTTGCAAAGAAGAAATAATTGAAATGCTTCAATATTATAAAGGAACTCTTTGATCAAAACTGATTCCAAGAGGAAAGAATTAAGAGTTTATGAAAATCGAAAGAAAACTAAGTTTAATCCTACTCCTAATCTACGAGGGTTTTTGAAGGAGTCTAAGATGACTTAGTTACATCAAACCCCTAAGGGTTTATTTATAGGAGTGTTAGTAGCCCGAATTAAGTCTTCGACATGTCCTAGATCTTTGTATAATGTCTCGATTGTGAGGACAAAAATAGCCTTGATATACTTGGGCAGCACGCCGACCCTATGTCACACCATACAAGGTCTATTGCGTGGCACAACAGTCGATTTGTTCCTTGGATGGTTCGTTTCATGATTTAACGGCTCAGAAAGCTTATGCATCACTCGTCCCTTGCTCTTACATCAAGTGGGCCTACAATTCATCATATTACACACTCAATTACAAAAATTAGAACTACCTAAGGCCTGTGTCAGCCTAATAGGTCAAAACACTCACAAAATGTGTTAAAAACACTTATTTGTATTAAATTTTGATACTAACTACTAAATACTGAAAACATAATAATAAATACTAAATTGGCTAGACTCCTCAAGTATAGAAATATACTGAAATTACTACTACATTTGACGGCAGGTCATTAGACCAGCAGTTCAAACATCTAAAGGTATAAAACCATTGGTACAAATGAATAAGTTTTGCAAAAATGAAATAAATAAAATGAAGTTTTTCATTAAGTCCTAGCATTGATTCTAAAATGTATAATATTCTTGTGGTGGATGCAATAACCTTTAAATATCTTATGAGTTTGATAGTTCATAAAGTATTTGACATGTGTCCTACGATTGTTATATGAATCACTATATAGTGAATTTTATATTAAAATCCTTGAAGGATTTAGAATGCTAGAAGTATATAGAAATTCTTGGGAAATTTTTTAATATGTTTCTGTAAACATTTATATGAATTGAAATGATTTTAACATATGTGGTAAATTTGACTTAATGAATAGTAGTTGAAGGAATATTATAAAATGATCTAAAATACCTATTTGTATTTTTATAAAAGGATCATGATCAAAGTTTGTTATGATTATTGTTGGGACTCCTGAAGAAATCAAAATATATTTCCCCATAATTCTTCCTCACTCATGACTTTTAGAAGAATGGTGGCATAAACGTTTATTAAATTTATTCAAGTGATCATTTGAAAAGCTAGTATTCAAGATTGGAATACATAGAATATTAGAAATCGTGTGATGTTGTCATGAAGGGGAGTAATTACTCTTTTTTCCTTAATCGAGGTTTTGTTCCACTGGGTTTTCCTAGTAAGGTTTTTAATGAGCCGACATGTTATGCGTATTATAGATAAATGTACTCTTTTTCATTCACTAAGAAATTTTTCTCATAGTCTTTTTATCTTTGTAAGGTTTTAACGAGGCACATTATCTATCGATGG
Organism: Gossypium gossypioides; assembly: GCA_013467495.1. Taxonomy (NCBI): domain Eukaryota; kingdom Viridiplantae; phylum Streptophyta; class Magnoliopsida; order Malvales; family Malvaceae; genus Gossypium; species Gossypium gossypioides. The sequence continues at coordinate 23,011,073 of CM025142.1, forward strand.
ACAACGAAGAGGGATTGTTATGAATCTATTATTATTAAGTGGATGTCCATTAAGATTAAGATAAGCTTGATGTATTTTAGGACTCTAATGTCTATTAGAAGTAGAGTTTTATATCATGTATACTTTTTATGTCGATAAATATAGAATTTTAAGAAGCTTTCTAAATATTCCTATTGATGAATAAAGTACATTCTTCTCTTTTGCTCTCATATTTCATGTTCTTTTATTCTCTTTATTATTTATTTTATAACATAAATTAACATTTCTTGTAAATTATTATATAAAAAAAATCTTCAAATTTTCAAACTCAATTTCGTTTGTTTTCTATAGTTGATGAACACCTTCAATCATATCAACAACTTCACGTTGTTTTACCCAAAAATTGCTTTGCAATTTTCTTTTGTTTTATTTTTTTTCCTCAAAGCCCTAAAAACCCTAACAATATACATCTCAGTGCACTATTCAAATTCCACTATTAGATCGATTATTTCTACTAAAGTTTTCAAGAAATAAAAATATAGGCTTGCAACACAAGTTTCATTCTTGAGAATCGTAAAAGCTTCTACCATCGACGATTTATTTGTAGGATTTTCCTGATAATTATGAAAAAAAAGAAATGAGAAAGAAAAATAAGAAAGAAGAAGGTAAGAGATAAAAGCAAAAATGTTCTATTATATTGTCTAAGTTCTTTCATAAGTTTCAATTTTTTGAAATTTGATATTTTTTCTTTTAATTTATAATACAAAGTACCCTACTTTTCTGTAACTATATTTACTAGATTGATTGATTTTTTTTTAGTAACTTTTAGTTTTGAAATTTTGGATATTTTTAATTTATAATACAAAGTGATGTGATTCTGGTCACATCATATTACGATGCAATTCGAAAATGTTCAGATTGGCCCAAACGAGAACGACCCAAGTGTCAAATGAGGCTTATCATTCAAATTGGGTCGAGCCCAATGTCTATGATGGTTAAATTGAGTTCAAGTGTGGACGAATTTAGTGATGTAATTGATTAATCATGAGACAATTTAAAAGACTTTAATTAAGTTTTCAGTTTAATAAGTTTACATCTTTAAATTATAACTTGTATTATGTGTTCTGCATTTAATTAAGTCATGCATTATGTAACTCATATCTTAATTAAGTTTAAGCATGAGTTAATGTCATAAGTGTGTGAAGTGTGTTATTTATTTTGGCTATTTCTCTTCATAAATGTGTGAGTTATAGTATGTTGATTTTTATCATAAGTTATATTGTCCATGTATGTGTTTATAGTATGTTTTAAATATGTGTTAAATGTGTGTGTTTTAGTTGAATAAGATTATGAAAAGTTGCCAATGATTAATGTCTATTTACTTATGATGTAAGTGATTGTTCATTTCACTTTAGCTTATTAGCATGATTAAATTGTCTTAATGCATGTTTAATGTGTCTTAAGGATGATTTAAGGCAAATAAAAAGATCTAGAGATGTTCACACACAAAGGCTGTTTGATTTTGGCATGAAAGAGTGTGCATTCAGTCATTTAAATTGTCGGTACGTGAAGAGGATGCTTTTTATGGATAATGAAGGTGAATAAATGCACAAAAGTCATTCAAGAATCAGATTTCCATATTGATTCCTTGTGACTGTTCAAATGGACTAAGAGTTACTCTTTAAGTCTGATCGGTTTCATGCACTCAAAGCTAGTTATAGTGTCAATAAAAAAGATGAATGCCAAGCCATTGTAACATTCGGCCATAAGGCAAGTGAAGGGACACTAAACAACATATTTAAGGAGCATTAAGCCTTCAACAAGTGAAGAGACATGACTTTTCAACTAAACCCGAATCAAGTGAAGAGTCATGACTTATAGGCTGTCCATCATGAGTTATAACCGAATTTTTAATGTTGAGATAATGGCTGATGTGAATGCCGAATTTGAATAGTCATATTAGAGCTTATATATAGCTTGTAAAAGAACAATGGTAAGGTTAGACTACTTTGAATATAAACTTGATTTGTGACAATTATTCTCTCTCGGTTCTTCATTGAACTAAACTAAACTTATCAAACTTTTACGAGTTTGTGGCATTCACCCAATTGTCTATCACTTCGTTTCTCATCACGGAGTGTGGCGACTTCACTTATCAAGGTTCGAGTATTCTGTCAAGTTTAAGTGGGTTGTAGTTTTAATATAGCTACGGTTCCTTAAAGTATTCAAGTGTTTTGGGTCAATGTTTCCACTAATTGAACCAATTCAAGACGGTCCTTCCATTCAAGCTATTTTCCAAATTATCCAAGCTCGAGAAATCGCATCACAAAGTTCTCTTCTTCTTCTCTAAACCCAACATTTATTCTCTCACAATTCAAGTCAAGATTTTACTTTCAGCTATAAATAAAATATATATTATTTTTAATGATCTGAGAAGAGCATAGATGATGTCGATTTGCATGAAAAAAGAAAAAAAATAGAGGGCAAAGAAAGAT
>CM025142.1:23034808-23050005 GCA_013467495.1 Gossypium gossypioides
AGGTCGGGTTTGGGGTGTTATATTTAGTGGTATCAGAGCTAGGTTGTAAAATTTCGACTGTGAATTTTGGGTTCCAAAATTGTGTTTCAAAAAGAATTAGTTTTCAAATAATTTAGACAATTTGAGAAAGTATGTGGTACACCAAGTCTCCGGTGTTGATCTTGTAAGTATTTTTGAACTTAGATAGAATATTCTAAAAACACTGTAGTTAGTATTTTCTGAAATTGTACTGAGTTAGTTAGAGACTGAAACCTCTAAAAACATTTCTGAACATTTTGATAATTTACGCATAAAATATCTTCTAATAAATACTGAAACTGATGCATAAAATTTATAATGTAGATAAATTTGAATTTATGATAAACGCTTGCGAAACTTACGGTTGTGGTATTCGTGGGCGTGGTAGAAGTCGTAGGGGGCTCAAGCCGAGTCTTTCTCTTTGGGCAATATGCCAAACTTATATACGAGTGAGACACCAGTTTTGCCTGCTACTGAGACTAGGTCTTAAAGTCATTCAGCTGGGGACGATGCACTATGCCAAGCCATGCTGAGGTGTTGGAGAAGGTCGTTGGACCCCACTCTGGATTTGAGGGCCGTGGGTTGGTAACTGAACGGCTCCAGTCCAATAGAGCTGAACTATTTAGGGATGTCACTAGAGTCGCCCCTACTGTGGTCGAGTATCGGTTGGAGGCCACCGGGAGGATTATGAATGATATAGACTATAATCCCAAGTAGAAACTTAAGTGTGTAGTCTCGTTGCTTTGCGACGAGGCGTATCAGTGGTGGACTGCTTTCTTTAAGATTACTTTCTACGAGAAGTATGTGGTGGACGCTCTTAGGCGTGAGTTCATAAATCTCACACAAGGTGATAAATCTATGGCCGAGTATGAGGCCAAGTTTTTGATTTTGAGTCGCTACGCTCGAAGCATGGTGGCGTCTGAGTATGAGAAAGGCGACCATTTTGAGGACGGTTTAAGGGTTCTGATTACTTTGCAGAGGGAGCGCGAGTTTTCTGTTTTTGTGGATAATGCGAAGATCGTCGAAGAAGTTAAGCGTGTGGAGCACCAGAATAAGGACCGAGAGAGAGGAAAGAATAAGAAGGATTCGGAGCCCTCTAGTTCTGTTCAGAAACCTAAGAAACGGGCCAAACCTAATGGGTCAGTTAGAGTGGCAGTTCCTGTTGCTTCTACTGGGATTCAACCGTATGAAGATTATGGTAGGCGTCATCCGGGCGAGTGTTGGAGGAGGTTAGGGGCTTGTGTGAGGTGTGAGTCTTTGAAGCATCGTATTAGAGAGTGTCCACAGCGGGCTGATTAGATGCAAGCTTCAGGACCGGGTTCTGCACAGCCTCAGAAGACAGTTCAGCAGCCACCTAGGGGCCATGGACTGACTAGGGGTGGTAATGGTATAGGCCGAGGACAGAGAGCACTAGGCAGAAGTGCTAGTCAGGCTGAGGCGAGGTAGCCTGCATTAGTTTATGTTACTCGACGCTGAGAGGATAAAGACGTTCCTGATGTTATCACGAGTACGTTCTTTAGTTTTCATATACCTTATACTGCTCTGATAGACATGGGCTCTACACACTCCTATGTAGCTAGTACTGTTTCTGAAACTTGAGGATTTTTGTTGAGGGCACTTCTAGTGAGATTACTGTACTATGTCCGTTGGAGCAGTCTGTTCGGGTTAACAAACTTTATAGGAATGTTTCGTTAGAAGTGCAAGGGGCTGTATTTCTAGAAAATTAGATAGAGTTACCGTTTGGAGAGTTTGACTTGATTCTGGGAATGGATTGGTTGGTTGAGCATCGAGTTAGTTTGGATTGCGTGACTAAGAGGGTCGTTCTGAGGACTGAGGATGATAAGGAGATGGTTGTGATCGGTGAGCATCGAGATTATCTGTCCAATGTCATCTCCGCTCTTGTGGTTGAGAAATTGGTTCGGAAATTGGTTCAGAAATGGTAGAGACTCTTCTGTCAAAGATATCAGAACAGTAAGAGATTTTTTAGATGTCTTTCCTGAGGAGTTACTGCGTTTACCTCCGAATCAAGAGTTTGAGTTCGGCATTGAGCTTTTACCTGGTATAGCTCTAGTGTCCATCGCTCCATATCATATGGCACCGAAGAAGCTTACAGAGCCTAAGGCTCAACTTCAAGAGCTTTTGGATCATAGTTTCATCCGTCCTAGCGTGTCTTTGTGGGGGGGCACCAGTTTTGTTTATAAAGAAGAAGGATAGGACCATGAGGATGTGTATTTATTATCGATAGTTAAATAAACTGACTGTGAAGAATAAGTATCTATTTTCGAGGATCGACGATTTGTTTGATCAGTTCTGAGGGGCTCAGTATTCTCGAAAGTAGATCTTCAATTTGGTTATCATCAGCTTAGAGTTAAGGAGGTGGATATTCATAAGACTGTATTTAAGACTCATTATGGGCACTACGAGTTCCTAGTTATGCCCTTTGGTCTGACAAATACTCAGACTACATTCATGAATTTGATGAACTAAGTCTTTTAGCCGTAGCTGGATCAATTCATCGTGGTCTTCATCGATGATACTCCGAGAGAAGTAATTCTACACTAAGTTGAGTAAGTGTGAGTTCTGGTTGTGAGAGGTAACTTTTCTAGGTCACATGGTTTTTGTTGAGAGGATTCGAGTTTATCCTAGAAAGATTGAAGCTATGTTGGATTGGAAACAGCCTAAGAACGTATATGAGATTTGTAGTTTTCTGGGTCTTGAGGGTTATTATTGGCGGTTTGTTGATGGGTTCTCTCTGATTGCAGCTCATTTGACTAAGCTTTTGCTTAAGAGAGTTCTTTTTGTTTGGACTGATGCGCAACAATCGAGCTTTGAGAAGCTCAAGTCTGTTCTGACTCAGACTCCCGTTCTGATACAACCTAAATCTGTAAGGAGTTGTGGTGTATTGATGTAAGATGGTAAGGTTGTGGGTTATGCATCCCGTCAGCTTAAGGCACACGAAGGGAATTATTCGACGCATGATCTCGAGTTGGCTGCTGTGGTTTTTGCGTTAAAGATTTAGAGGAATTATTTGTATGGTGAAAAATGTATCGTCTACACCGATCACAAAAGCCTCAAGTACCTCATTACTTAGAAGGAGTTGAATCTTAAACAGCGTCGATGGATCGAGCTGCTTAAAGATTATGACTGGACGATAGAGTATAATTATGGTAAGGCTAATGTGGTGGTCGATGCTCTTAATCATAGAGCGATAACTGATTTGAGAGCGATGTTCACTCGTCTTAATCTATTCAATAATGGAGGTCTGTTAGTCGAATTGTAAGTTAAGCTGACTTGGATTGATCAGATTTGAGATAAGCAGTTAGGGCATGAGTCTCTGGGTTTGCGGTTCCGTTAGATTGAGTGTGACAATACTTTTGATTTTGGATTGAATAATGATGGAGTTTTGTGTTTTTGAGGTTGAATTTGTGTGCCGAGCGATTCTGATCTGAGGTAGTCGATTCTGAAGGAGACACATAGTAACTCTTATACTATGCATCCCTATGGTAATAAGATGTATCAGAATCTTCGTGAACTGTTTGAAATGTAGGGTTACAGATTTTGTTGCACGTTGTTTGACGTGCCAGCAAGTTAAGGTTGAGCACCAGTTACCTTAGGGTTTGCTGCAGCTGGTTAAGATTCATTTATGGAAATAAAAATGAGTGACGATGGACTTTGTTAGTGGGTTGCCCTTGACACCCATTAAGAAGGATTCTATTTGGGTCATCGTAGATCAGTTGACCAAGTCCGCTCATTTTATTCCGGTTCGGACAGACTACTCTCTACAAAATTTACCGAAGCTCTATATCTCCGAGATTGTAACACTGCATAGGGTTCTTGTTTCGATAATTTCTGATAGGGATCCTCGCTTCACTTCTCAATTTTGGAAGAAACTACACGAGGCTCTAGGTTCAAGATTAGACTTCAGTACTGCGTTCAATCCTTATACCAATGGTCAATTTGAGAGGGTGATTCAGATATTGGAGGATATGTTTCGAAGTTGTGTTAGATTTTCAGGGTAGTTGGGAGGATTTTTTATCGTTAGTTGAGTTCACCTGCAATAACAGTTTCAAGTATAGCATCTAGATGGCGCCTTACGAGGCTTTGTATAGTCGTAAGTGTCGTACTCCACTATGTTAGATTGAGTTGGGTGAATGACGGATTTTGGGTCCTGAGTTGGTTTCTAAGACCGAATATAATGTTAGACTGATTCAGGATCGTCTGAAAGTAGCTTTTGATAGACAGAAGTCTTATGCAAATTTGAAAAGGAGAGATATCGAGTACTCTGTGGGTGATTTCGTGTTTCTTAAGGTTTCCTAGTGGGAGAAAGTTCTGAGATTCGGTCGTAATGGCAAGTTGAGCCTTAGGTTTATTGGGCCGTATCGAATTCTAAAGCGTGTGGGACCTGATTGCTTATCAGTTGGAGTTACCTCCAGAATTTGACCGTATCCACGATGTGTTTCACGTCTCGATGTTGAGGCGGTATTGGTCTGATCCATCTCATGTTATCTCTGTCGATGAGATATAGGTTAGACCAGATTTGACTTTTAAGGAGGAGCCAATTCAGATTCTAAATCGTGATATTAAGGTTCTGAGGAGGAAGTCCATTCCGTTAGTAAAGGTTCTGTGGCGGAATCATGGCATTAAAAAAGCCACGTAGGAACCTGAGGACTCGATGCGTCGATAGTATCCTCATCTGTTCTGATCAGGTAAATTTTGGGGTCGAAATTTCTTTTAGGGGGTGGAGTTGTAACGCCCTGAATAATATATTTATGTTTCTATAAATATTTAACACAAATGAGTATTTTCTTCAGTGGTTAAGTGTTCTGAGTGTGTGTGTGAGGTCTTGGGTTCAAGCCCCACTTTTGCCAAATTTTGTTATTTTTCTAATCCTAGCCTTACGCTTGTTCAATGGGATTATATAAAATTGCCTGTAAATCCACATCAGAATGAGCCTGCTAGTTTGAGTGGTAAGGAATCAATGTGTTGAAGGTCCTATGTTCGAGTCCCTGCGCGAGTGTGGGCGTTATTTTTACTCAGTTGCATGACAGAGTTTCGATGGAGTTGGAATTCTAAAGTAGTTGTTGGTTAGTGGGGAATTGGGATTTTGTAGGATTTTGTTTGAATTAAATTATTTTGTTTTATTATTTTTTCTCTCCCTAAAAATCCCTCATTTTTTTTCTTCTGACGTCCTTCTTCTTCTAAAACAGAATCCCCATTATTGTTCCTTTCGTTTTCTTTATTCTCTGACAGAAAATTAAACTCTTTCTTCCGTTCATTGTCCACTAATCCTTGCTTTTGGGCATTCTGAATCCTTGGTTTTTCATGTAATCGATAAGTGGGCTTTTGTTTGTATTCTTTTAGCGTTTAATTTTTGAAGGTTGAAACTTTGTTGTATCTTTTGCGTAGGAGACGTCGGTGAAGCAGCAGTTCCTTTTCAACGGTCTAATCTGTGCAAGTGAACGGGTGTGTTGGCAGTAAGTGAGTGCACATTACTCGATTTAGTTTTGAGAGGTTTGTGAATTGATTGCTAAATTCGTTTTAGGTACTCTACTTTTAGGTTTCGGAAGGCTCAGGATTGTTTTCGCATTAAAATCGTACTAGGTGTGTTTCCAAAACGTAAAAAAAGCGTGTACCTGGCCGTGTAGTTGGCTGTGTGCGAGACATGACCGTGTGTTTGACGAAGGCATGACCATGCGCAAGACACGACCGTGTGGTGGTGTGAGTGTAGCAGTATGAGCCACATGAGCTAAGCCAAGTTGGGTGTGTCAGTTTTGGGCTAGGCCATGTGGGCCATATGGGTGAGGCCAATCTGGGGGTATGGGCCCACACGGGCATATGGGCCCATATTTCTAAAATTTTCCCTAGGGTCGCACGATTCGTTCCGATCGACTATGGGCCTACCGTAGTGTCAGTAAGGGTTAACCAAACCCTAAACTGTATAGTCTGATATTCTGATAGTCTGCCTTGTGTAGGATACCGATATGTATATCTGTTCTGTTTAAGTATATATATGCTATCAGTATGTGAGCATGTTATGCATGATATTTCTGTATTTGTTATTTCTGTATCTATGATTGGGGTAGGTTTGTATATGTGGAGGAAGAGATCTGTACGGCGACACGTTACCAATATTCTGGCAACTTAGCTGCATATTACCTATAATGTGTCACATCGACACTATATGGTGTGTAGGGCTAGATGGGTGTTTTTAACTCAACATGGTGTGATGGGATTGTCAGAGACGGTGTGCAAAGGATGGGGGTAGGATTTTGCATATCTGCACTGCTTATTTGATTCTGTTATCTGTATCTAAAATGGACGTAAATTTGAATCGTATCTGACTGTATATGAGATTTCTATATGCATTGCATGTCTAATTCTATTGGGTTACACACTAAGTTTACGAAAACTCACATCTGTTTGTCTGTTCTATTCAGGTAATCCACAGACTTAGGCGGATCGATGTGACGGAGCCTATCGATGACCACGAGTTTGTAAACGGTTTATGATTATGGTTTTAATTTAATTTAAGTTTTATACTCGGAGCTTTGTAATAATTGGAATCTCCAGACTGTTTGTTTCTTCTTTTGGGATTTGGATTTCGACAACATTTTATTTGCGACAGACATCTAAAACTTGGTTTTTACTAAAACAAAGGTTTTCCAAAATTACGAATGGATTTTCTGAAAATAACGTTTTCTATGACTTCCGCTGTAAATCACGTTTTGGTAAATAAAATAATAAAACAATGCTTTTGACAATTGATATAAGTGAATATGAGTTAAAAAGCTAAGATGATTTATCGTAACGACTCTGATTTCAAAACTCTTTTTTGTGACATCTTCGAATTTGGCCATAACGTCTAGACCAGGCTTGGGGTGTTACAAGTGGTCAATTTCAACTAATCCATGGGGGATGTGAAGAAAACACTCGAAATAATGGAAAGACACACTAATGAGCTAGACTCAATGAAAGAGCAACTCAAGGAATATATAATGGAGGCCCTTAGTTCCAATATGGATCCATTGTAAGCACTCCTCAACACCGCTGTGGGCAAGTTGATAGAAAAGAATAAGACTCTGAAAGCTGTGATGATTGTTATAAAGGCAGAAAATAAAGCAAAGGTGACATATTTGAACACAAAAATTGAGGAGCTCGAGAGGGAGCTCATTGTGTGCCGATTTGTTGTGGGAAAGGGATGTTGGGTGCGACACCAAACAATAATATTTTTATGTCCCCAAGTAAGAGAAGTTCAATGGGGGTAAGGTCTGCGAGGGAAGTAGACAACTTTGGAGATGGAGCAATACTTCTGTGCTATGGGCATTAAGAATAATGTTGTTCTGTTGTGGTGACGTTATAGGTCCATAGATGAACAGCAAGGTGGGATCGAAATTAGAACTTGGGAGGAGTTCCAAAAAGAGTTCAAGGTTTTACCCATAATATGCCGAGAAGGAGGCCTGAGCTAAGTTGCGTTGGATTTCGCAACAAGGCACGGTTAGGGAGTATGTCAAAGAGTTTAGTGAGTTAATGCTCCAACTCACCAATCTAAGTAACAATGTGACATTATTCTTTTTCACTGATCTAAGTAATAACAAGGCACAATTTTTGCAAGAATTGGAACGTCATGGAGTTGAGGAACTTACCAAAACCATGACTATTGTAGAGTCGCTTCTAGAGCCGGGAGCTAAGAATGTGGAAAAATCTAAGTCTTCTGAGCCCAAATTCAGACCAAATGGAAATAATATATGAGACAAAAATAAGTCAATAAGGAATGACGATGGTCAGACCTAAACTGTTCAAAAAGCTAAACTAGACAGCCTTGGAAGAAAAAAAACCAATGAGTTTCTTCTTTTTTGAAGGCTTGCATAAGGTATGGGGTTGTCTGAAACGATCTTTGTTTTCTTCCGTCAACGGGGATGATGAGCCAGAAAAAGCACCATTGAATTTTGGTTTAATATTAAGTGGCGTCAAAGTCAAGAAGGGTCATAAGAGAAAAGGGCTAATGTTTGTAGATATTATTGTGGCTAGTAGATGATTAAGTGCCCTTGTTGACACAAGTTCATCAGATTTGTTCATGTCTGAAGAGCCTACTCGAAAACTTGGTCCCAAGGTTGAGAAAGAATCGAGTTGGATTAAGATGATGAATTCAAAAAGCGTCCCAACAATGGGTGTTGCAAAGGGAGTCGAACTTCAACTCGATGGTTGGAATGGTAAGGAGACTATTGAGGTAATATCATTTGATGATTACAACTTTGTAGTTGGAATAAATTTTTTTGGCTGGATTAATGCACTTCTCGTTCCTTTTGTCGATTGTATATGCATCTTGGACTCGCATCAATTTATGGTACCAATTAAACGGGACGACGACGTGGAAGCCAAAGTACTATTGACAATCCAGTTCGCTAAGGGAGTACTTAGAGATGAAGTTTCCTACTTAGTAACCTTGAAAGTCAATGAATTATTAAACCCATTAGTGAGATTCCTAAATAAGTAGAATAATTACTATAGTTTTTTTTAGATGTGAGACCTGTCGAGTTGCTCAAAAAGTTACCACCAAATAAAGAGGTGGATCATAAGATCGAGTTAATGCCTAATACTGAGTGACTAGCTAGGGCCTCATATCGATGTCTCCGCCAGAATTAGAAAAGTTACAAAAATAATTGAAGTAACTTTTAGATGCTAGGTTCATTAAACCATCTAAAGCCCTATTTAGCCTACCAGTTTTGTTTCAAAAGAAGCACGGTGGGTCATTAAGATTGTGCACCGATTACTGGGCATTAAACAAGATTATTGTGAAGAACGGGTACCTAATTCCACTCATTGCAGATTTTTTTGATCAGTTTGGTAGTGTAAGATGGTTTAGCAAGTTGGATTTGCAGTTAAGGTACAATCAGTTAGGATAGCCGAAGGGGATAAGCCAAAGACTACTTGTGTGATGTGTTATGGCTCGTATGAGTTCCTTGTAAAACCCTTTGGACTAATGAATGCTCTAGTGACATTTTGTACCCTGACGAATAAGGTACTTCAACCTTTTTTAGATCATTTTGTGGTTGTTTATCTTGATGACATTGTGGTGTACAATAAGCCACTTGGAAAGTACGTAGAATATTTGATGGAAGCGTTTCAAACCTTGTGTGAAAATGAGCTTTATGTCAAAGAGGAGAAATGCTCATTTTCTCATTGCGAGGTACCTTTTTTAGGTCACATTGTGGGAGGTGAAAGAATTTGGATGGATGTGAGCAATATTCGGGCTATTGTTGATTGGGAACCACCTACCAAGGTAATAGAGTTATAGTCTTTCCTTAGGTTGGCGAATTATTATCAACGCTTCATTGAAGGCTACTCTAGAATCACTACACCCTTGACAAATTTGTTGAAGAAGGGAAAGGTATGAGATTGGGTCTTCAGTGCCAAAACCTTTAATTAAATGAAATAGGTAATGATACTTGAAGGAGTCAGTTCTTATTTTTTCATATTATTTGAAACTGTATGAAGTACATACGAATACATCAAACTATGTAATTGGGGGAATATATAAGCATTTGGTTGCTTTTGAGAGTCGAAAACTTAATGATACGGAGCATCACAGTTCAAGAGAAAGCGATGACCATAGTGGTGCATTGCTTGTGCATATGGAAACACTATTTGTTGGGTTTCAAGTTCGTAGTATTTATGGATAATGTCGTAAATAGTTAACTTTTTACCCATAAAAAGTTGTCTCCCGAGCAGACTCGTTGGCAGGTTTTCTTGGCCGAATTTGATTTCAACATGGAGTATAAGCTAGGGAAAGCCAACGTAGTGGTTGATGCATTAAGCTGAAAAATAGAGTTTATAGCAATCAATCAGCCTGATAGCTCTATATTGGAGTGCATTCAAGAGGGATTGTCTCATGATCCCACGGCCAAAACTTTGATAGAGTTTACCGATGAAGGGGAAACAATGTGATTTTGGCTTGAAGGAAAGTTGTTGTACACTCAAGGGCATCGCCTTTATGTGCCTTAATACAGGAATTTGTGTAAGAAAGGCATTAATGAGTGTCATGATTCAAGATAGGTCGGCCATCCAGGTATGCAACACACAATTTCTCTTTTAAAGGACCATTATTATTCACATAAGTTATGATATTGAGACCTATGTGGAAACTTGTCTAATGTGCCAACAAGACAAGGTAGAGTTGAAGACTCCGGCTAGATTATTACAACCTTTGCCCATTTCAAACTTCTCATGGGAGAGTGTATCTGTGGATTTTATTATTGGTTTGCCTAAATCTGACAGGTTTGCGAGTATTGTTGTTGTAGTGGACAAATCTTCCTAGTATGGAATCTTCATTCCAGAAACCAATGAGTGCCTTGTTGAGGAGGCATCTCGTTAGTTCCTTAGAGATGTGGTGAAATATTGGGGCATGTCATAATCTATTGTTAGTGATCGAGATGGGTAATTCATGGATCGCTCTAAAAAGATATGTTCAAGTTGATGGGGTCAGACTTGAACTTTTCCACTAGCATGCATTTGTAAACCAATGGACAAACTGATAGAGTAAATTCTCTGTTGGAAATGTATCTTCGACACTATGTAAGTGCCATACAAAAGAACTAACCAAATATTTTGGATGCAGCCCAATTTTCTTATAACTTGTAGCGAAGTGGGGCCACGAATTAGAGTCTATTTACGATAGTGATGGGGCAACAATCACTCACACCCAATGCTGTTACAACCCATTATGCAGGACCAAATTCAATAGCTTATCAATTTTTCGAAGGATTGGTAAGAGTAGAATGACTTAGCTAGATATTACTTATACAAGGCAAGTAAGTGCAATAAGAAGTGGGCTAATCAGACTCACAGGGATGTACAATTTCAGGTTGGTGACTCAGTCCTTTCAAAATTACACTTGATTTTACACCAGAATGGTTTGTACGAGTGACCTTTCCAAGTTTTGAAAAGGGTAGGCAAGGTGGCTACAAACAAGAATTGCCAGCAAAACTCAAGATTTATCTGGTGTTCCATGTTAGTATGCTTAAGCCCTTCCATAAGGATCAAGAAGATCCAGATTGAGCCACGCTTGTATGAGTGCCAATGAGGGTAAATGTCTCCTACGGTCATGAATTTGAACCCATAATAGAAAATCGAGTGATTCAATGGAAGTACTATAAGCCGAAACATGAATATATTGTTCAATAGAAGGGATATTTTGACAATGAAGCTAGTTGAGAACCTGTCGAGGCTTTGTGGCAGTTCCAAGACAAGATAGACTAGTTCCATTCCAAAGATGAGATGAGTGTGTCGTAGAAACAGGTGGGGGAGAATGTCACGAGTCGTGCAAGGAAGCCCGTGACCAAGGCAAACTTGAAAGATCCATCTTATTCACAATGGGGTCATTTGGCCTAACATGACTGGCCCGTTGCTTGGAGAGATTGTAGGCTTATCTACATAGCCGAGTAAATATGGAAGTAATATTAGAAGATTGTAATCTTAGAAGATTTGATTTTGTAATCTTAAAAGATACTAATCTTAGAAGATTGTAATCTTATAAGATTAGATTTTGTAATCTTAAAGGATCAAAATCCCTTAAGAATCCCAATTTTTAGATTGCATTTAATATCGATCATTAATGTATTGTAATCTATACTGTTGGATCTAGGGGAACTCAACTATAAATATAAGTCTCTCCCACTCATTTGTAATCACTTCACACTTGAGTAATAAAATACTTTGAGAGTATTTACTCAAACACATTGTGAGTGTTGCTTTCTTTTTTTTATTGTTTCGTTGCTATTTTATCTTTGAGTTATTCCCGCTTTATTTTTAGTGCCTTGGAGAATTTTTATCGAGAATTTTCACTTTGCGAGTCGCCTAAGGCTGCGCGGATTGCAAGACAAAAGTTTTAGCCCCCTAACATTAGGATCAAGTTGACTAGGAACAGAATCTTCCAACAAAGAGACTGGTGGCGGGCATATGTCTGGAAGTTCTTGCCGTCTTGAATAAACATGAATGATTAGTGATCGAGTTGTTTCATGTTCTAGCATACCTATTTTAGAGGAGCTAACAAGATGGTTTACAGTATATAAAAATATATCATCATCTTCTAAGGAAGTATTATAAACATACGACACAAGATAAAATAGTGTGTTTTTAGGAAAAGTGACATCAATAGATACAAGATGCCTCTTAAGATAAGAAGAATAACATTTATAACCCTTTTTCAAATGACAATAATTAAGAAACATGCACTTAAAGAGACTTTGGTTCCAATTTTGTGACTTGTGGATGAACATCACAAACAAAGCAAGTGTTACCAAATATTTTAGGCACAATAGGAAACAAAGGTTTTGAAGGAAAGAGGATATGTTAAGGAATGTTACCTTTAAGCAAAAAGATGGCGTACAATTAATAAGAAAAGAAAATGTTAAACCTGCATCATCCCAAAAACATTTAGGAACATTCATTTGAAAAAAAAAGCTCTGGCTACTTCAAAAAAGTGTTTGTTTGTTCTTTTATCTACGCCATTTTATGACGGAGTATCAACAAAAGATTATTGATGAATAATACCATTCTTTGTCATATAAGTTGAAGGTATCAAAAAAATATTCCATTACATTATCACTTTGCAAAATACGAACATTAGCATTAAATTGAGTTTTTATTTCAGCACAAAAGGTATAAAAAATAAAAAATAACTGAGAATGATTTTTCATTAAATATAACCAAGTTACGCATGAATAATCATCCACAAATATAACAACATAACAAAACTCAGCCATCGAAGTAATAGGATTCGAACCCCAAACATCGAAATGGACTAATTCACAACGAAACTCAACTCTTTTATTGACTCTAGGAACATAAGGTAGACGGTGATGTTTAGCAAATTGACATGGCTCACAATATAAAAATGAAAAACATTGAAATTGAAGACACAACTTCAAGGAAGGTAATGACGGATGACCGAACCGATAATGTACCTCAAAGGGAAACTCCATGCTAGAATATGCGACAATTCTCGAACTTTTGTATCAAGTATGTAAAGACCGCCAAACTCACAACCCCTACCAATAATATGTTTTGTCATAAGATCTTGAAAGAGATAATGATCAAGAAAAAAAGATACACAATAGTTGAAAGCACGTGTAAGCTAACTAACAGATAATAAGTGAAGAAAAATCGGGTAGGCTTAACATAGGATTGAGGGAAATAGATAATGTAAGATTAACAATGCTAGATCTAAAAACACGAAAGGTGGATCCATCATCTAAAATAGTTTTAGGAGTATGTGTATTGGGTTTAAAGGTTGAAAAGAGACTTGGATTACTTGTTATATGATCTATAGCACCAGAGTCAATGACCTAGTTGGAGGATAAGGAAAGGAAACATTTAGTAGAGTTTCCTAACTTGGTAATAACAGTGATATGAGGAGCAAATTTTTAGATGATGAAATGGTTTCAATACTTATTGCTGCAACATGTGTTAACTGTGCTCTCCTAGCCTTATTATGATGCTTTTGGCATAACGCTTAGTGTGGCCAAGCTAATGACAATAGTAGCACACAACTCCCCTTATCTCGCGATTATCACCATTTTTTTCATGACTAGTTGATCCTCGTATCTTATTGCCACAACTCATCAAAACATTACTATGAGTATGAGCAATACATGTCACGAACCATGTCTTGTGAAGGCATCCTGTAGAGATGAAATTTTAGAACCCGAAAGAATGTAAGATTTGGTAGCCTCAAATTCTAGAGGAAGACTAGAAAGAAAACTCATAACCACCATTTATTCCCGCTGAGATTGTTGCACTTTAACATCTGAACTAAATGAAAACAATATATAGAGTTCTTTATACGCTTTCTTGAAATCCATGAAATAAGCTGTGAATGATCTATCTTGCTTCTCTAAATAATAAAAGGCCTGACACACTTCGTACATACGAGATATGTCTTTGTCAATGCTTCTCAAATAGATAAAGATCATCTTACTCCGATCAAAACAATTGGTTCCGTTGAGCTTATGTTTTGTAATTTCAGACATTATATGATTTATCTCATTCACCTTAACTTTCGTCTCCTCTAATGTATTTCTCAATAAACAAGAAAATTGAAATCATACCAAATGAATAATCCAATCCAAGTCAAACAACAACAAAAAAGGTCTTGAAACAGTAACCAAAACTTAAATAGTACCAGAACAATGCGAAAACTCAAAAAACAACAAACGACCCACAAGCCTTTCACCGATTGAGCAGTCAGCCACTTAGCTATGCTCGAAACAGAGAGTCGACGTTGGGGGACGAAATCTGGTGGCCAAAAAATGCTCCACATCCACATGCCCACACATGTCGGCTCGTGAAAGTGGACTATTAACCTTTAGGCGGTGCGTAAGCTTCACACGCAAGGTTTCAATAGTCTAAATTTACAGATCGTGTAAAGAGATGACAGTGCACCTCTTTGTGCCAACGATAAACCCAAAAAGTCACTTCACACAAGTGACCCATAAAAAATCCAAACCATTCACGTTCAAAACAACAAAACACAAACTCACTAAATTGAGCCAAAAGACTCTGATACCGATAGGCTCTGACACCATGTACGAAATGCTAGAATCGAAATAACAAAACATTAGGAGAAAGAGAGAATAAAATTCTATGCATTATACACTATAAAATAATACATATATATATACAAGTTAGAACCTACTTTATAGGGAAAGAAATAAAAGAGAATAAAATCAACTCCCTAGTAATTAGCTAACCTTCGAATATATATCTACACATTTCTTAACATTGAGATAGACTAATCCAAAGGGAAAAAATCGACATTCATTAGTTATACCATTAAATCAAAATTCAACAATTTTTTTAATTTTTAAACCAAAAATTAAATCAAACAATTCAAACCAATCTTCAATTTTTTCAATTTTTTTCTCAGCCTTACTTTCTTCAACTAAGGTGGAGAAAGAAAAGTAGGCAGACAGTCAACCTTCTTTCTCCTCCAAACTCTTTTTATTTTATTTATTACTCTATTTAAATATTTTGCATTATAATTATTACTCTATTTAAATATTTTGCATTATAATTATAAAAAATTGTTTTGATTTCTCAAAGAAATGTCTAAATTATAAATAAAAGGGCACTGGGCCTTCCTTGATTGACTTGTATCTTGTTAATTCTTTTTTTCACATTCT
>CM025142.1:23233105-23248698 GCA_013467495.1 Gossypium gossypioides
TAATTAGTAAACTTTGGTAATGCTCTATAACCCTATTCTGGCGAAGGATACGGGTTAGGGGTGTTACAATTTCAACCCAAAATTGATGAGGAATGTCTATACTATTGTGCATTACTCTGGCCATTTCTTACATAGTCTTGTTCTAACGCTCCACTACACCGTTTTGCTGAGATGTCTTGAGAGCTAAAAACTCATGTTTTATACCTTGTTCATCACAAATTTGGCCAAATTCATCATTCTTAAATTCTCTTCCATGACCAATGCGAACCCTTTTTATCATGCCAATGACTTTTCCTTGTTCAATCATTAGTCTTATGCGCAGTTTTTTAAATTCATCAAAAACATCTAATTTTTCTCTAAAAAAATCTTACTCCAAGTGTATCTAGAGTACTCATCAACACATACAAAAGCATATCTCTTGCCTCCAAGACTTTCTATTTGCATGAGACCAAACAAGTCAATGTGCATAAGTTCAAGAGGTGTCTTATTCTGAACATGAGTCATCTTTTGGTACTTCTCTCTATTTTTTTTGCCTTTCATACAACGACTACAAACTTTAGGAAAAGTTTATGTTAACTTAGGAATCCATCGAACAACTTCATACCTAACCACTCTCTACACACTTTTAAAATGTATGTGCCCAAACTTCTCATGCAAAAGCTCCAAATCTGAAGTTGTAGCCTTATTGCACTAAACAACTTGCATCACCCTATAATAGTTATCAAAAGTACGAGCACCCTCTATGGTCATTTTAGTAGTATCATTAGTCACAATACCCTTATTTTTAGTGAAAGTCACAAGCATACCTTTGTCATAGAGTTGGCTAACAATCACTAGATTGGCTTTGGGATCATCTACCAACAAAACATTTTCAATCGAGGTATATCTCACACATTCAAAGTTCGTTTGTCAAGTATCTAACCTTTCTTCCCATTACCAAAGGTCACTCTTCTAAAGGACAATCTTCAAATTTAGTGAGGCAGATCTAGTTACCTGTCATGTGTCGTGAACAACCACTATCAAAGTACTAAATTCCATTAACAATTGATTTCAATGAACAATAAACAACCAACAAACATTTGGCTTCTTTCTTCACCCATACTTTATTCTGCACTTTTCCAACAATAGTGCCATGGGGAGTGGGAACTCTCTTAGGCACTATATTTCTCCATCTCAGATCATTGATTATCTTGAAGCAGCGTGGTCTTATATGGCCTGGAGCACCACAATAGTGACATATCACTTTGTGAGTGTGAACATCCTACTTCAATGGCTTAACTATCATTAGCTTAGAGTAGTCACCAATTTCTTATTATCTAGAGGCTTTAACAAACACTATAGTGCTTTCTTCAATAGATTTACCTTTGTTCACAAAGCTTAAGCATCCCCTGCCTTGATCTCTTCTTCCAACAACAAATATCTCATTGAGCTTGTTGCTACTGGAAGAGAAATTTTCAAGCATAAGCTTAATTTCAACAAGTTCTTTAATTTTTTCCATGCTATTCAATTCTTTTGCAAGAAGTGTTTCTTTAGTAGCCACTTGTTTGACCAAAACTACATTCTCGTCCTTTAAATCCTTGTTTTCCTAAAATAAATTAATGTTAATCTTACACACCTTTCCCAATTTACCTAGCATTACTTTATAGGTCTTCAAGAATTCTTCATCAATCCCACCATTGACATCTTCATCAGAATCATCATATATTGTACTGACAATGAAGGCAATGAAATTTTGATTATCTTCTTCTGAATCAGATCCATTGGAAGAGTCCTAATCACTCCAAGTTATAAAGAGGGACTTCTTCTTCTTCTTCAAATGTAAGCACACTAGGATTGGATGTGACCATATACTTAACACTCAAAGTATTGTACACCCTCCTTTTTGTCATTGACATATTCTTCCTTGATTACAAATCTCTTTTGTGTAGGTTTGGAAATATTAGCATTGGCTTCTAACTTCTTAAATCCTTTTGCCTATTTCTTGAAAGCCTTATTGAAATTCTAAGTAAGGCTATTTGCTCCTAAAGGTCTTCTATAATAGCATTTTGGGAAGTTGGCACTTCCTCACTAACTTGTAACGTAATGTTTTTGCCTCTTTTACCTCTATTGCGTTTTGCATAATTCAGAATCATCTTTTGTAAGGAACCAATGAGCTCATCAATGACCAATCTTTCAAGATCCTTAGCCTCTTCAATGGTTGTGACCTTGATAGAGAATATCTTAATGAGAGACTTTAACACTTGTCTCACAAGTTTGCCATTTGAATACTCTTTTTCCAAGGCAAAAGCTTGATTTGATAAGTCACACAACTTCGCATAAAATCCACCAATTGTTTTTTACTCTTGCATTCTCAAGCTTTCAAATCTCAAAGTCAACATTTGTATTTTTAATTTCTTAATTGTGGTTGTTCCTTCATGTGCAATCTCCAAGATATCTTAAGCATTATTTACAATAGTACATTTAGCAATTCTTTTGAATTCTTACATCTCAACACCACAAAATATCACATGCAAGGCATTTGAATTAGCATTAGCCAGTTTTTCTTCCTCTATAGTCTATTATGCTTTTGGCTTGACAACTCTACCACTCTCAGTGTCCATCTGGGGTGACTCTCAACCAGTCACACAACATGCTTTGCTTTCCCATCAATTGACTATATAGGCCTTCATGCATGTTATGAACCTTCCATAACTTAATTCTAGCAACACTATAGATCTCCATTAGCTACTTTAAGTGGTAAATTCTTATACCAATTGATGAAAATAAACAATTGTTGATAATAAATTACCTCAGTGAAATGGTGCCAAGGAAGTGGACATTCCTTTACCACCAAATATGAAAAACATTTAACACACAAAACACCAGGAAGTTGTTTACGCAATTTGGTTTCCTTACTTCTGTGGAGCCTAACTTAGTGATAAATATCCACTATTTTCAACAATTACAACAAGTGATCCTAATCTATCACACCCTGTGACAATTTCTCTCACTTTTGGACCTTGAAGACTTCAATACTCTCACTACTAAATTCACCCCTTGTGAATTCAACAAGTAAAACCACAACACAAAGGTTTTATTATCAAAATGCACTCATACAATAAAGTTCCTCAAAAGAACATATTAAGTGCTTAATTCTTTCTGTACATTCACCTATACAAGTCTCTTAATTATATAGATTATTTTGGGACTTGCTAACATATAAAGATCTATCTAAATCCCACTAGTACAGCAATAAAATAAACAAAAATACATTATAATAATAACAACCAAAGTCCATTATTGGCTTGAGATTGGCTTAAGTAATCTGATCCAATCCAATCCAATCCAATGTCCATGAGGGATTGGCATGGGTAATCTGATCCAATCCAATCACCAATTATGATTCCTCAAGTGATATGATCTTTCATAATGAACTAGATATCACCCATATATTCATCATAGTCCAAATAAATTGTTCAATAAATTGTCAACACCTTAAACATGAAAGCTACCTCTATACAGATTTGGTGGCTAGAGAGTGAACACTCCTTCTAGCACAAAATTATCATTATCATATTTTTCAACGCACTGCATCATACACTTAATACTCAAGCGCAATTTTTATACTATTACGAAACTTTAATATTCTATTCCCATGTTGTTCCCAAATATTCTTTCCAAACTCTAATCCTTCCAACTTCCTTCAAATCATTTATTAAACTCTAATTGTAGAATACTCAACATACCAGTGTTTATCTCATCGAATCCAAATGCTGATTATATTAACTATAACTAGTAATTGTCGACTTCCAAATCAAATCTTAAAATATTATTTTCTTCCTTTTCTAAATTGCTTATCCAACAATAGTACCTATCATCCAGCATCACTTTGCTCAATATTCCTCTCTTGATAAGATTCCACTCTCATGTTCTCATATTCCTTCCCATAA
This sequence comes from Gossypium gossypioides, assembly GCA_013467495.1. Lineage (NCBI taxonomy): Eukaryota > Viridiplantae > Streptophyta > Magnoliopsida > Malvales > Malvaceae > Gossypium > Gossypium gossypioides. Next base: position 23,237,035 of record CM025142.1, read on the forward strand.
TTTGATGAATTCTATACGACGTGAATCTTGTTTATTTTACACTTGGATACTATTCTTCGAATCCAGCTATATTCTTTTGTTTGGGTTAAAACAAAATAATACACTTAATATTCCTCCGATTTGAGAGGTCATTATTACGTTTCAAAACTTTCTAACCATTAATCGATGGTAACTAAGTTAATCTTCATCTCTCTACTAATTTTCTTAAACTCACATTTCTTTATCTTTCTTGGAAACAATCAATGGCTCAAAAAGACCCTCCAACCGCACTAGTACAAATATGAAGTAACTTTCGATCTACCTCCTTTACCCATACATACATACACAACACCTCGCACGTTCATATAAATCATTCCTAAATTAAAATTAATAAAAAAACGAGTATATAACAAGAAAACATTATTTTATTGAAATATGCTCAAATATGCTCTAATTAAAACACAACATACTTTACAATTTAATTTAATAGTTTCAATTAAAAATATTGAATAAAAATGAACATAAACAAAGGGAAACTCATCCTTAAATTTTCAAACTTAATAGAGTCTTTTTATCAGAAATTGAGAGGATATGCAAGTATTTTTAAATGAATTTTTTTTTATCGAACCTAGGGTTTAAATATTTTTCCATGATTCATATCCACATCCTGAAATGTATCAGAACAGCTAATTCAAGGATCTCAGATACAAATTCTGATTAGTGAAGCTGTAAGACATTTTACGCAATATTAGAAATAAATGGATGGATTATCTAATAAATAAATATATGGGTTAAACCCATTTTCCTTCAACGGGAAATAGCATAGGGGGAAACTAAATCAGAGCCTAACTCATTATATATGTATACATATTAAAAATCAGTAACTTTTACAAATGCCTAGTTTCCCAACAAAACGAACTATCTACGTTCATGAGTTCTCCTTGTACCTGACGAATATCTTCCAAAATCACCACCAGAGCTTCTGCCTTTCACATCAGTGTGTTTCTCTTCCTCCTGATCTAATGCTGACTTCTGTTTTCGCAACATATCCTCTGCGTATCGACGCCACAGCGCTTCCCTCTCTTTTCTTGGCATCTTGTTATACCTTGGATCAGGCTTCAGAAGACGTTTGGCAGTTGACCATGAATTAAGGGCTGTTTTACCACCTTCCGTCTCTTGAGCAGCTGCATCTTGAGTTATGACTTCTGCTAACAGAGCTCTGAAGTCGTTCACACATCTCTACAAAATGGCCAAATAGAACGGTTATGTCAAACACAAATATTTAAAAGCCCCTAAACAATTTATGCATAAATCACTTCAAAGTTACAATGTCCAATCCTTTCTTCAACTTGTAAACAAACAGAACACTACTAGCGTATTAATGTAAAACATGTATTACTTAGCAGTAACTGTAAATGGGAGTAGGAGGATGGCATTAGTGTTAAAATCATAACAATATTGATGATCATTTTAGTTACAAAATTACCTCAAATAGCATCTTTATGTGCTCACGGAAGAGCTTCTCCATATCAGATGAATCCAGATCAGGATTCGCTGCACGTCCCTGAGGATCCTTTTCCAACTTAGGCTTTGACTCTGTCCAGGATGCCTAGAACAATCAATAGAAAGACATGAACGACTTGACAAATTCCAAATGAGCCAACAAAACCAAGCATTTGAGAATAATGATCTTAAACATCTTAGAAGCTTAAATACATACTTCAGAGGAAAAGGTGAAAAAATTAATTGCATCTGATGTATTGTAGATGAGGGACCTAATTCATGTTATCAGGAAATTTTCTTTTAAATGATAATAAAACAGACAAACACTAATGAGCGGATATTTTTCTAGTTTAGCAATGCCATGATAGAAATAGTAACTTATAGAAAGTCCTGAATCATTCAACATCAAATTAAGGTCATATTTAATTGTTTTAGAATTGTATCATCTAGAAATATGTTGTTAAAGAAAAGCATACCTGGGGATCTTTAATTGTTTCCACAAGCAAAGCTTGAAAAGATGCAACCGCCTCCTTCCTGCGAACTTTTAGTCGCACCCTTTCCATTTCTTGTTCTTCTCTCTCTTTCCTTTTCCGCAACTCTCGCTCTCTTTCCTTCAGTTTCTCCTGGATTAATAAAAGGCAAACAAATTTACTTGATGCAGTTCTGGATACACGTGGATATCTTTTCTAATATTTGTTCAATGTCCTATTGAAACAAATAACAAATCCAAAGCAATAGATAACAATGACATAACCATGCTCTCACATTGCATATAGTTGCAAGACATAAGGTATAAAAAGACTCCTACATATAACAGATCTATCATTTAGGAAGCTTCTGAGATGAGCTCTTTAATTTCTTCTGTCTAACTTGTTAAAGTAAAGAACTGTTTGGCTATTCCCCACAAGCATAATTTTGAGTGGGGCCATATGTTCCACTGACATATCAAACGATCCTTGGAAGACATTTCACACTATGCTTGGAAGAGGATTTCAAACACGCAAAGAGAGCCGAGATGAAAGGAATAAGACAAGCAGCAAGTAGAATTCACAAAGTTCTAGAGTATAATCTTGGAACATATCAGAAACTTTTTATTCAATTGTTCGTTGCTCAGCCATTATATAGCTGGGCATCCTCATATATTATAGACACCATCTAATTGCACTTCTTAGACCATCCAATCATAAATATGACTAAACAATCTATAACATCAAAAAATCACAAGCAAACACCACCAAAGAACCAAAAATAGGAAGTTCCATATGCAAATGTACAGGGAGAGAGAGTCACACATCAATATAAATAGCAAAAGATGTGGCTGTAAGAATAGAAAAAAAATATCTACAAAAGATAATTGGCAGAGCTAAATCTGATGTCATGGAAAATCCTAAGGAGTCAGCAAAGGCTTCTATAGCTTTCGGAAGATAAGCCTGGTATGTGGAAATGGTCTACCAATGACTAGAAGGCTTTTATGAGAACTTATCTCACCCTTGACATGTCTATTGAGAATTGTCCATCAATTGCCGGTTCTTTATGAGATTTCGTCTCTCCCCTTCATTCATTGTAATGCCATGTTTCTAATGTGGAATTATGAAATGTCACAGCCTTGCACATCTTTTAACATGAGAATGTGATGCCATAAAATAACCACTAAAAATTAACTTTAAAAAATGCCAATCCTATCATTCTTTTTAGATGAAAGAGAAATTTGAGGTATTAGAATTCCTTGGAAAAATAGTCTTCTTCTAAGAAGTTTTGAAGCTATACTCTCAATATTATCCGTCATACCATCATATGCAAAACATCTATGAGCAGAAAAAAACCAAAACTGTTAGTATATGGCTGAATAATTCTGCATTCGCAAGAACTAATGGATCGTGAACAAACTTAAAATGCAAATCTGATTTTTCTAGAAAGGATAGAGAGGGAGAGGGAGAGTGCGAGAGAGAATCTATACCTCCTCCTCCTTTTTCACTTTGTCTTTTCTCTCTGCTTTCTCTTCTATGGCCTTTAATTCAGATATGTACTCATTGAACAAAACCTCTCGATCCTCATGCTTAACACACTTATACCTAGGATCATCCCTTAAGCTATCCTTCACCTGAAACAACAAAAAGCAAAGGTAAGAAAGTGGGCCATATTTACCATCGTATTCATTGAAAATAATAAGAACCAATCTCTCTTTTACATGTGTGCAGACACACAAACAAGAGCAACCAGTGAAGATGCAAAAACTCTTAAGAAAGAATGATCTGACAAGTACATTCCCATCAATAAGACATAAGATATGCAAGATGCTTAATGTTGAGGAACACTCTCCAGAAGGTAAGAAAAACCAATAACCTAATTTAAATTGCACATACCCTGGACCAACGGGAATTTACATTGATATCTCCTTTCTCTTTAAGCATGGACTTAAAACTAGAAGCAGCAGCAGCACGTATAGCTCGAGCCTTTTCTTCAGCAGCCCTCTTCAAAAGAAGAACCCTGAGACAGAAGCAGCGACATTTTGTAACCAGTATGATATAAGTACATGGGAAAAAATTAGGCATTTACCATTCAAACCAAAAGAGATAAAGGGCTAAAGGACACACCCAAACTGAATCATAGAATCTGGTCCCTAGCCTACTACCTGCTGACAAAGGTTGCTTTCAATGTTATCATTAGACCATCTCTTCTGTCTAGAGACAACCGAACAAATTCAACATAAATTCAAACAAGCATTGGAATCAAAGCATACATATGTGATCGTAATAGCACAACACATGTCGCACATGGAGATCAACAGAAGAAACTGGATATGAGCGACAGATATAAATAGGACATTTATCTTACTTCTATGCAAAATGAAAGCACAAGGGAAAAAGAAAGAAGAGAGTATGTTTAACAAATCTACCAAAGAACCAAAGGATAATAGCTAATAGTAGAATATAAAGGCTACAAGCTTTCAGTGTCTAGCTCATCACAACATCAATGATGTCTTAGAAGAATAGCAGAGTACCTCTTTCACATTAGTGCCAGACACTTCTAAAAAAAGAACCAGCGTCCCATTTTTATTATTATAAGCTTTATACCCATATAAGTTCTAAATTTGTTCTAAACAGAATCTTCAGCCAGCAAATTCAAAATAATCAAACTTTTATCAATTGGGTAACAAAACTGCAACCTAGATGTATCACTCCATACAATCTTATCAAATCTGCTTTCTCACCAACAATTGCTCTTAAACAGATTTAGTTTCCCTCATTAAAACTGCATCAACACAAATGCTCAAGTACACATGTAAAAATATCTCTGGGCATGCATTATTATCTTCAAACATGCCTGCCAGATCAGAGTTGTGTGTCACAAAGGTACACATGCATAAGCTTGCATGAGTGTCTGTGTGCGTGTGTGTGTGAGAGAGAGAAAGGGGGTAAGAAAAGCTTGACTGCCAAATGTTAATTGTCAAACGTGAGAGATTAAAAAGGAAGGGAGAAAATAAGGAGAGCAGGGCAAGGGTCAAATGAGAAAATTGTGCCATCCATCCCTGTTCTACAACAAGCAATTCAAATTCTTTAAGCCAAATTTTGACTAGTACAAAAGATTATAATCCATTAGAAAAACTCATGAAGACCCAGACACTTAATTTCTTTAAGCATGCATTTGTAGATGCAACTTGGCTACCATAACCAAGTAACCGGCGCATCTGATGGCACAATTAGCAGCAAAAATTAAAAAGAGAGAAAAGCCCAACCTTCTGCATCAACTATAAAGATCACACACTAAAGAAAAATAAGGATCACGAGTCTATCTTAGTAACACTACCTTTCATTTAATAGAAGCTCCCGATCTTTACGGTCCAAAGCCTCAAATCGTGGATCACTTCCCCATTTTCTTTTGAAAGTCTGATAATTGGTGTCATGATCAATATCCTGTAGAGAAAAATATGGGCTTGTAAAAAATCTACAGTTCAGAATTTCAAAGCAGGATTTTCACCATAGCTAACAAATAATGACATTGAGTTTTTGGCAATTAAATAAACCTCTGATGCTTCATCCAGCAACTGCTTAAATCCCTCTATTGCAGCCTTCTGAGCAGCTCGCTTTTCTTTGCGTTCCTCCTCAGCACGTGTCTTAACATAATGTTCAAACAAGGACCTCCTAGCAGAATGACTTGGAATTGCCTGCAACAGGATGCACTTTTAGAAATTAAAACTCAATAGTATGACTTCATTAGGAAGCAACACAAGAGCTTTTATTTATTTTATACTATTTTATTATTTCAATATTATTTATTGAGTATTAGAGATATTATGGATGGCTAGGATTATTTAGTATTTTTAGGATTTAAATTTAGGGCTAGAATAGAACTTTATGGGGAAGAAAGTCTAATAACTTTCCTTGCAAGAAACAAAGCATATATAAATAAGTTGTTGGTTTTAAGCCATCATTATGATTCTTATTATTTTCTTTGAATTGATAGAAAGAAACTAGAGGAACCCTAAGTTTCCTAGAGTTCCATCTTACCTATTTGTTTGTTCAACACTAATTCTTTATATTGCTGCTGTTGTCCCCTAAGCCACACAAATTTTGGTATCAAACCCTGATTAGATCCTATGGGTTATATTAGGGATTGCTATTAAGCCATGGTTGCATGCCTAAGAAGTCGAGAAAGAGGAAATCAGGGCCAAGAGAGAGAACTTGCTGCAATACGAAGTGTGATAGAAGAGAGGTGCAACAGGAACAAGAGGGGAACCTTGATGAATATTACAGAAGGTGCCCACAACCAGTTTGGCCATACTGAAAGGTAGTCTTGCTGATGAATCAGATTTTGGTAAGAAAAAAACCCTTTCATAATGCTGGACCCGCAAACCCTGCAGGAAAAAGTGGATTGAAGGATCGGTTGCCGCATGCCCTTGAATTAAATGAGGGTGGAATTAACGTTGAAGTTGCATGTCAGAACTGAACCATGATGAATATCCTGAAGCAAAGAAATTTATGTTTATCTGGTTCAAGAAGAATCTTTGGTTGTTCATAGAGTGATGACAACCAAAATCTCAAAAGGAGAGGATAAAAAAATCGATTCGATCTCTAAAATCAAATCAGATACTGCCAAGAAAAAACTCAGTCTTAAATCAAGAAAAAGTTGGACAGTTTGAAGGCAAGTCACAGGATGATGGTGATGCAACCTTTCAAAGAAAAAATACTTGCATTAAACAAGAAAGCTAAGTTTCCGAAAGCTGTTGCTGAAATCAGGTTCTAAAGATTTCTAGAGAAAGGCAGTTGCTACTGGGTGTAACTCATGAAAGAGGTATGAACTAGGACATTTTCTTAATACTTTCGCGTGATCATCTTCCTTAACATCTCGACTTGTGTCTTATTTTGATGAGCACACCCATCAATGCTGATTTGTTTTCTAAACCTTCGGGATTTGCTCCAATTACTCACATATCTCAGTTGACTTTTCAGTAGCAGTGTTATTTTTGGAGGGTGTATTGCAAAAACTCATTATAGAATTAAATCTATGTTTGACAATTTTAAAGGCAAACCACAAGCTAGATTCCCAGAGTAAAATAGCATTGATTCTGAATATAAGCACATCACATCCACAAATATCTGCTGCTATGAAGCTGATGAAGCTATTCTTGTTTCCTCATAGGATGAGATGATGCTTCTAAGCTACTTGTCAAGATTAAAGTGATTGGCTTTCTTGGGAATCTTCGCCTCTACATGGTTCTATGCCAACCATTAATCAACAAGATTGTAATCCTCCACCTAATAAGCAAAAAACTTGTTTTGGGGACAGTGCATGACTGTTTTCCTTGGCATCCAGACAACAATTATCTATTTTAAGATCTGGGTTTAGTTCATTTATGCTCCAGGGCAGCATTTATAAGGTTCGAGTATGATCCTAAGTGACAATTAGAATCAAGAGTTAAAAAGCTCAAACCTACTCTGTCCCTTGGAAAATGATTTAAAATCAGTTTATGAAAAAAAGGTTGTAGTCAAGCTGTAAAGCAGTAGAAGAAAGAAGTGGAGTGGAAATTAATGTCAGAAGAGTGTGAGAAGGAAATTTAGGAATGGGAGAAGCAGGCTCATGCTGCTACAACATCCATGCCCAAACTTAATCACCAAATAAATTCTAAGGAGAATCAAAATAATCAACTAGATGAACGGAAGGGGGAAATTATTGATACATGTGGCTTAGAGCTCCACGAGCTTCCTCTCATTCAAGACTTGATGGAAGTAGAGTCTTCAACCGGTAAGAAGTTTGATTTTAGTTGGTTAAATCGATCGCTTATGCAGGATAAAAGGCTTTTTGATCAGGAGAAGCTTGCGACAGAATTCAAACAAAAAATTGATGATCTAGTGTTGGAAATTGAAAGAACAGCTCCTAATATGAAGGCTGTTGATCAGTACAAGACTCTTCAAGAGAAGGAAAGAGATGTAACAAAAGAGCTTGGATTAGCCATAAAAGAGGAGTTGGGTGTCACTCCAAGAATTAGATGGCAAATTGATCCGTTTGACAATCTGCAGTGTAGGCTTACTTATTGGGTGCAAAGGTTGGGATCGAATCATTGTTTCTTTGGCAGCATAGACTACCAAGACAGAATTAAATGAAAAAAAAAGATGAGTCTCAAAGTTGGTTGTCTGCATTCTAAGAGACTAGACTGGGCTCATATGCTAAGATTTTTGCTGAAGCATTCCCAGAAAATCATGAACCTCCACCAGATCGTGCAAATGCTTATTGGATAGGATACTTTACAAGAACCCGGCTTTAATTAGAATGAGTGGCCACTATTTGGCAGCAAGACAACTCGAATTTTTCAAAGGAAGGAATGACTCAGGACCAAATAAAGACTCATTGGCAGATGCCTTGGCTATTGCTCAAATCATGTTGTTATAGGTGCCAAGAAGCAATACGCAGCCAATGATTATGCAAAAAGGCTATCAATAGGCTACACTATCGCTCAGAAGGCTGCTGCATCCTCACTTGTTTGCTTAACTGATTTGAAACCATCCATCAGCTATAGGAACTCAACCACAAATTTCCAGCAGTCTCCACTTTTGAATATCACTTATTGCCTTGCAACAGGAACTGACCATTCTCATGGAAAGATCTTGTGTGTTGTGATCTACAATTCTTTGGGATGGAAAAGAACGTAAGTAGTACATTTTGCTACTGTTAATGAAGATGTTAGTGATTTTGAGGGAAGAAAAGAATTGAATCAAAGTTTGTTCCAATTGATAACTAAGCGAACCTAAGGGACTATTACAGTAGGTCATATATCTTCTGTCCAAATGGCACATATCTCATAAAAGTTAACAGTTCTTCGCAACAAAGATCAAGGATTTGGAAGGGGAACTTGAAACCACTAGCGAGGGATGTGATGAAAACATGCAACATCGATTGATGGAGTTACACAAATGCATTGGAATCTGAAAGAGAGAGAATTACTCAAATGCAGTGGAACATGGAGTTACTTCGGAAGCAATGTTTGGAGACGCAATTGAAAATAAATAAAAAAGAAACTGGATGAAAAGGCACATGTTCAGTCAACAAAGTTATTAATAATGAAGAAGAGGCTGCAAAGTGTAGATTTAGAAATTTATGCTGAAGTGACAAAAGTTCTCATTGGAGTCAATTTTCCAAGCCAAGGAGGATGACGCAGGAGCTTTTATTTATTTGATAATATTTTATTATTTCAGTTTTATTTATTGAGTATTAGATATGTTATGGACGGCTAGGATTATTACCTTAAGGGTTTAAATATGGGGCAAGAATAAAACTTTATTCGCAAGAAAACCTATTTACTTGCAAGAAGCAAAGCCTATATAATTAAGTTCTAGGTTTTACCGCCATCATTATGATTCTTATTATTTTCTTTGAATTAATATAAAGCAACTAGAGGGTTTTTAAACCCTAAGTTTTCTAGAGCTCCCTCTTCATTCTTATTTGTTTGTTCAGCCCTAATTCTTTCTATTGTTGTTTTCTCCCCTAAATTACACCAGAGCATCAAAGAGGAAAAACTAAATTTGTTACCAACTCAGAGCGGGCAACAAAGATATGGCACATGTTAATTTAATTATTAACAGCTAAGTAAGATCTCTTCATTTGCAAACTTAAGCCATTCATTGTCATAGTTAAAACTGACATATGGTTCAATGGCTAGTTTTGCTCTATTTTTTTCTCATTCAACAACATTTTCACATGATAATTGAAAACTGTTCATGGAATTCCAGCAGATGGTAAGTTCCTTAACTACCAAGAGAAAAATAATAGATAATCTTTAGCCTCAACAAACCTTAAAACGTGGATCAAACACTATCTTTGGCAGTTCCTTTTCCCATTTTGAGAATGGTGCAACTCCCCGTTCTTTAAGCATTTCCTGTGAATTTCACTTGCATGATAAACCAATTGAATCCAGCTAAAAGATTGGATAGAAGTAATAAAACCAAGAATAACCAAATTCTAGAATATGCAACAAAATATGGCACTACAGATACCTTAAATTGCATGATACACTCTTCCTTAGAAGGCCCACTGTCTGCATCCTCAGAATCTGAAGAGGAATCAGATATGCTACCATCCCCATTTGCATCTTTTAGTTTATCTTTGTTGCTCTCACTTTGCAAGCCCTTAACATCAACTGCTCTTGAGCCATTTAATTCATGTGTTGCTGTTACTGGCATAACCGGAACAGGTGAGGAAGAAGGAACTCCAGGGTCCTGCAACTTCTTCTTAATTAAATCCAATGCAGATGAGGAACCTGGCACCACTGATGTTCTTAAAGGCATGGCATCGCGACCACCTGTGTTAACAGCAGGAGCACTCAAACTTATTGGAGTAGATCCTTTTTCTGCCACTACATCAATATTTGGTACGGACACTGCATTCTCCTTCGATACTTCACTATCTTGTTTCTTTCTCAGCTCTGTTAATTCATTAGGGATCTGCCAGCTACTGATCTGATTGATAAAAACACCATGAAAAGTGGGAAAACATCAATAACTAGGAAATATAAATAAGTTCAATGAGCACTAACAGTGTTAACCGTGCCCAATATTTATTTCCTTGAAAGTTTACTTGCATCCTAAAAGGTGATAGTAAAACTAGGCTTTATAAGCACAAAGTCAATATAAAACATGGGATTCATATCATCAGAAGCGAAATGGAGGTAAAAGGAATACAGAACATAAACATCATTATCTGTTCATTTGAAAATGCACAAGGCTTGATGAATGTGGCAATTTAGACATAAGTCAACTCCATTAATTATCATGTTTTGTCTTCAAACAGCCACGCACCTTACTACTAAAGCAATTAATGATTAATCCGTATATAGTTCCAGTTATTAAGGTCCTGGTAACTTAAGTTTCTTTGATATTACATTTATAGATATAGACTGAACAACTAGAAAAGATTCCTAAAGAAACTATCACTGTTGATTGCACATTTCTCTTTCTTTTACTCTTTTAAGGTTCAGGAACCCTATTCTTCCCAATTGTAGCCACATACTGCTAGCCCTTTCTCTTGAACAAATAAAACCCTAAAACAGCAACATTTTTTCAGATCAATGTGCTACAACTATATCAATTAGCCCTGGGTCTTCTGTTTCCCAAATTTTACAGCTACCATGATCCTCATTGCAGCCACTTCTTGATTCTTAGAGCTCTACCGGTACAAATCAAAGTCCCAAACAGAACTCTTTCATTTATAACCATAAACCATAAGGTTCCTTATAGTTTAACTTCTAGCCCACTGAATTCCAGACACAACTCATTCATATCCTATCAGTGAATGTATTGTTCCATTATCTCGAAAAAGATTTTCAGACAAACAATTCAATAAAACAAGCCCGTTGGAATAAAACAGGCTAGTGGTGTGAATTAAACTAGACACACTACCTTGGTTTTGCTGTTGTAGTAATATTTTTTCCCATCATTTGTGGTAACTAGTGCCCAATCTGTTCCTGCCAATTGCTCCCTGTAAAAAAGAGACAAGGCATTCAACAGAAAAATATACCAAGAACGAGACTTTCTCCATCCAAAGCAAAAGGGGTTAACTGTAATATTGTGTAAAAATCCAGCGCATCTCAGTATCTTTTACAGGCCATAAGCATAAGAATCATCTTTGAGAGATCATTCACTTGTATTATATGTACTATAGAATCTCAAGCAGCTGATGATGAACTAAAAG